>JAJJMA010217322.1:0-56918 GCA_023529015.1 Papaver nudicaule | reverse complement strand
AGACATTTCCCTGTCACCTAGTGCATTTTGGACAAAAAAACACACACCAAGGTGAAGGTCTGCAACGCTGAGGTACCAGAAATGGAGAATATGAGCGCGTAGGACCTTGTGAACGAATCCGCCATCTTCAAAATCAGATTGTTAAAAACTTTCAAATAACCAACAAATGTTGGTGCACAAAAGATCCTTATAATTCAAATTTATAAATGTACTCACTGATCTCCAAGAAAATCTCTGAATAACCTAATATTTTAGGCACCTTGAAATTTTTGTTGCGACTAAAAACACTATTTTTTCTGATAAACTTTTCTCCCTAAAGAAAACACTATGCATATAAAAACCAGCAAAACTTTAACAACAACACAACTTATGCCCATGTTCATCATATATAAGCAGCGGAAGCATATGTGCAATACACCAACCGAATATCAACTAGATAGCCGTTTCGTCTACAGTATTATCTTGACTCAAACCCTGCCACAGAATAGCAGCTCAAAAATGTTCGTAATGTTCAACGAGATAAAATGTACGAAATGCAAATGCAAACTAAGTTGTTTACCTTACTATGACTGTTCATCGGCCAAGCTCACATTAATGTCAGGAGATGGTCTTGCATCTGAATTGGATGGAGAGCTTGTTTCCAGAATACAAGCATTTTGCAAGGGATTGGAGTTAAAAAGTTTATGATTGTTGCTCATAATATTTTCGACTTCCCCTTGGTTTTGTTCTGGCAATGTAGATGTTGGTGAAGCAATGTTGGTGTGAAGATGATCATTCGGTACTGCTTGAGAGATGGGTTTTGCAGTTGTAATTACATCTGAAGGAGCTGCCACTTTAGACGCCAATGGTGAAGGTGCGCGGTAGCGCTTCCTTTTTTGAACACCACCGGGAATTGGTTGCATAAAACTTCCCAGCACAACCTGGTAAGCAGCAGTATTTCAGGTATGTGATTGTATAGAGGAAAAAAAACATTGTATGCTCATAACTCGTAGCTTCTTTTAAACTTATTCTTTAGAACAAAACTCAAACTTTATCTGATAACATAACTGTAGATACCCTAAAACTAGCCATGACGCTTGGCGCATACTAGATTGCCAAGTGTCATGGATCGTAGTAAGTAGAAAGATTGGAGCGTCGTCATGCCAGGTCAAATTTGGGGTTACAGTGGAGAGATGTGTTATCAATCTAGAGAGGTAGTATTCTTGTAAATTGTAAAGGTTTAACCCCCAAAAAGGGGTCGACATTTCTACTTTGCTAGGGGATAAGAGTTAGAAGTAGGACTGTACATTTTAAAAAAGTAACCATTTGTTTGTTTATCGACTTGTTTGTAAATCTATCATGCTGTAAATTAAACCTGTCAATACTTAGCATTTCCGTTGTTCACCAGTATTCTGTATCGTCTGGAAAGATCCATACTACGGTTCAAAGTGAACATACATTCTTGTTTGTGGAAGATATTAATTGGTTTTTCCTACAAGTAGCCCATGATACATCCATAGGCCATTCTTCAAGGAGCACGGTAAAATGTTATATGCATCCCAAAGTCCATACTTCAGGAAGCATCGTTATCAATAGGAATCGTTGTAATTCAGTTACAGCAAGGATGACTTACCTGGATGGGGCTAGCAGCGGTTAACAAACCAGCAACCCCTCCACCAATAACACGGCCATCAGCACCAGCCAGCGAGACACTCAACCCACCAGTTCTAGCACGTAATCCAACAGCTTCATCAACGAACGAGAAGGACCCACATAAAGATAGTATTTCGAAACGACCCTGCATCATAAGAGAAGGGTCAAAGTTACTACTTGTCCTTCCAAAATGTTGTTGTCTACCTAAATTGTGCAACTAAACCACATATTTAGGCCTTCACATCACATTCATAGTAGAGATGCAATAATGGACATAGAGAATCCAAGTGCATTGTTGCAGTAAATAATAGAGATTAAGAGATTTTAAGGATAAGATAACTCAGTACATGCACTTCAATTAAATGAATTCCCAAGAAGATTATGATCATTATATATACCTCATATGTCAACATACCACCAGAGGTACATGGCTGGCGAATGGTAACATTGGAAACAGCTCCATTTGCTGAGAGAATGCAAATTGCCCGAGGACTCTGTTGCGAAAACGCAAATATCTTTCCAGCAACATCCTAAAACAGAAAGACAAACACACCGACAAGATCAGGTGAAGGTCACTTTAAAATCCTCTTCCAGCCTTCACTAGTGAAACTCAAGAAAAAAGTTTTACCTCTCCTGTATTGACATTAACCACATGTGGAGTGAAGTTTGCCCCGGCAGAATTAGTTACCCAGTCACCTTCGCAAAATTACAAAGCACATGTCAAAACTGAAAGATAAATTTTTTACCATTTGATTTGGTTTTACAAAATGAAATAGATTATTTTTAAATTTTAAGAATAAAAATCCCCTGTTTTCCTAGAGAGGCAAAATATAAGCTAAAAATAAAATTAAAAAGAAATTATGAAATAAAATTAAATAAATCTGGTTACCTAGAGAAGCAAGAATTTGTCGATTACCGGAACCAGGTGGTCTACCTCTACCCCTTTTATCGACAGAGTGATTATTGGAAGCACCAGCAGGAGGAGTAAGATTAACTGGTGAAAAGAAGTTGCTGGGAGAAGATGATGAAATTGAAAATGCATTAGTCAAAATTCCATCTGAGCTGTACTTTCTGGGTCTCCCTCTTTTTTTCCTCTCTAATGAAATATTTTCCATTCCTCCTCCTCCTCCTCCGTTGTTACTTGCCATGGTGTTTTCCATACTCATGTTCACAGCCATGTCCATTACTAGTGGTGGTACTACAAATCCTCCTTCACCACTTACTGGTGATTCAGTTTCAGAAGCTGGTGATGACCCTGAGACTGTGCTCTCTCTCCCTTCCATGCAGAAATCCAGAGAAAGAGAAATAAGAAGGTATGGAGAATGAGAAAATCTTTTAATTAAATAGAGAGATTGATAATTATGAACAAGTGAGAAAGAAGAAGGGAAAGAAGGAGAGAATAATATTCAGTTTTCAAATGAGAGAATACTCTGAAAATGGCGCCAGAAGAAACAGAGATTAAAATCTGTTTTTCATCTGAAAATGGAGAATTCTCATAAAAACTGCTCAATATTTACTACTGGTGGGTGTTTTGTTAGTAGTGAAGAAATGAGATTAGCTTATAGAAAAATAATATGCCTATTTTAAAATGACTAATCTACCCTTGGTTTAGGCTTTCAACTTAGAACAGGAAAAATGATGGAATGCACGCTAAGTGATCGCGCGCGATCACTGTGAACAGTACCCATGAACAGTACTAATTGGGGCCTCCCCAAGCTAATTGGGGCCCCCCTCCTAATCTGGGGCCGCCTTTTTCCTGCCCCAATTGGCACTGTTCACAGTGCTCGCTCAGCGTGCATTCCATCCGCGTGCACCCAAGCACGGTTGTTAGAACAGAGGTATATTTCTTTTTCATGGGAGACTTGGAGTGTATTTTATTAATTCTCTAAGATTTTGATTTTAATGAATTTATTTTTTAATTACTTCTTTCTCTTTTACCTTTATCAAATAAATAAATCTTATTCAGGAAATATGAATTATCGAAGAGTATTTCTTTATAATTATGTTTTAACCAGGGATTACGGGAAAATTCTCTGTAACACCGTACACTTCTTTTTTCTGGTTCATGCACATGGTGCATGTACATTTGGAATATTTTATGCCACAATTAATATTGACAAATCCGCCGTCAGTTTTCTGTTCAGTATAATTTTCTATGAGATTTTATTTTCAAAATAATGACATTAAACAAAATTTTAATGAAAAGATATTTGTTCATATTAATCATTTTTTTTTTGTAATATTCTAAAATCTTAAGTAAATTTATATTTATACATAAACCATAATCATGATAGTAAATCTCAAAGATTTTAATTAACAAAACGAGACAAAAATCTAAATATTCCATAGTTTTTCTTTCACAATATAACAAGGTTAGCCAAAATCTCAAAAATACGACTCATATTATAGTAGGGTCCGTCATCCTAAAATAAGTGTGATTTTTTTTCTTTTGAGTGTGGGTGAAATAAGTGTGGGTTGGATTACACTGACGCGGACACGACGTGGTGCGGAAGCAGACACGACAATTTGTCAAAACGAACCAGACGCGGACACGTTATTAAATCAATGATATTTCATACTAAAATACGGTTAGTATGTATGTGACGTCTCAATAACATTATTAAATTGTTAATAAATCAAAATATTATAAATGAATAAGCATGTATATTTGTACAATAATGCACGGATTGAAATTTTTTTGCATTGATAACACACATATATACTAAAATCATGTATGACAGATGTATGCGATGTCATTGATATGTCTAACGCGGAGACTCGCGCATCCAAGCATCGGACAAAGAGTACGACGCAGACACGTGACTAAAATTGGTGTGTACGTGCAATCCAGTGTGAGTGCTCATCGTAGAGATGGATGTGCATGTGTGAGAGTTGATTTTTTTTTTATTTTTTAAAGGTTTTTGGTTTTCATTTGGATGTCTATAAAACATTTTTTCACAAGAATAATACTCCATAAACTAATACTTGGTAAAATAATAAAAATATTTGAATATTTATTATTAATTTATTTAAAATTTGAAATGAGACATGTTCCTAGGGCTGCACAAACCAACCCAACCCGATGGTTTTACCCACACCCGACGGTTTTGAACCGCACCTGACCCAATCCGTCGAAGCGCGGGTCGATTATGGGTCAGCGTTTCTAATACCCACCATATGTTGGGTCGACTACGGGTTTAGTCCTTCACCTAACCAATTCAACCCACCTACCCGCCGAGTTTTAATCTGAGCCGTGAATACTAGATTAGATCTTCATCTCAGACGTTAAATCATTCACATATATTCACAAACCTAACCTCTAACTCGGTCAGCCACCACTCTTGATTTTTTCTCTTCTCTCGTCTAAACTCTGAAGGAAGAATAACTGAAAAACTCAACTGGCAGACGGTGCTGCTTCTTCCATCATCATTTAGACTTTTTAACTTTAAAACTTATTAGCTATTGCATTTCAGTTTCAGACTTGAGCTTATTTTTGTTGTAAAACTTTGGATATTGTTGCCATCTTGAACTTTATTTTTACGTTGATTGAATGTTTGTTTAAACTTAAAACTTGGAATGTTTATTAGGTGGCGAGGAAGCAAAAAAACAGTAAGGTAAAATTAAAATTTCAAAAAGAATAAATTAACCCGCACCCAACCCACACCCAACCCGCCGAATGTTGGGTCGGGTGAAACCGACCCAATGTAGCTTGGGTTGGATGCGGCAGCTAATTTTTGTCACCCACCTTCGGTGGGTTGGTTGCGGGTGAGTACCAAACCCAACCCAACCCAACCCGTGCACCTCTAAATGTTCCTATTTTCAGTGAGGGTTGGAGAAAAAAAATCCTTTGTATATAGTTAGGGAACAGACAAGGGTAGTGATGTAAAAACGTCCTTTTAACTTGTTAAACAAATCCAGTGCCTGGAGGTGCTAAATCAAGGCAAGAGTTACATAAATTAAAAATTGTGTTAGGGGTAATGTACACGATCGTCGACGCAAATCCAGTCAACTCTAAGCAGTGTGTGGATACCCCAAGTCCATTAGGGCCTAAGGGGCTTGACACATACTATGTTAAGCTTATCTAACTGGGCTTGGGTTTAGGCATCTTGGGTGTTTAAGAGATAAAGAATGGCAATTATGTTAATAAGTGACTAAGAGGACACGTGGCAACCAAGGAGTGAAAGGGAGTCTCTCTAAATAGGGCTCTAAAAAGATCATCAGGGAGGCTTTTTGGAAGAGAGAGAAATCAGACTACACTCTTAAGAGAGAGAGAGAGAGAGAAAGCAAGAAAAATGAGATAAAATCGGGTTGTAACCTCTGAGACTCGAATCAGATTGTCAATCTTACCCTATTCACACAGTGCTGTAAAAAACAAAAATTACTGCAATGTAAACAGGTTTGTCAAATCACCTATTACAGAGTATAGACTTGAAAAATTGTTCAAATCCCTAAATTCTCTTATTACAGAGTATAGACTTGAAAAAATATTAAACAAAGAAAATAAATTTTCAAACAGTGAAAATATTAAAGGAAAATCAAATTCCTGCCAAAGCAAACTGCGGTTTAAAAGCTGTCGGGAAGACCGTTGACGGCCTAAACATTTTTTTATTTGTGTGAAAAAGAACTGAATTAAATCTTTTTTTTTTTGATAAGAAAACCTTAGATTAATCAAAATAAAGGGTACATAAATTTGGTAATCTCTGCTTGAGAAGACCAAAGAAAAGGAAAAAGAAAAACTAAAACACCGAAATCTGTGGAAGAAAACGGTGTTGGACTCGCTAAACCACCGTAATCTCTAGGAGAATACGATGTTGGACTCGCATATGTTGCCTCGTTAAAAACCTTGGTTAAAACCTTTAAGGAAAAGAGTACAACGCGATATGTCCGACTCAATAAACTAATTATGGAATTACAATTGAAAACTAAACAGATATAAATCTTTTGCAAACTAGGGAAATTCATTAACTGAATTAAATCAATTAATCCAAAAAAAATTTTTAACTTCTTTAACAATATAAAATTAGCAAAAATACCAATACCAAAACCAAAAGCTACTCTAGAGGACCGACCATATTCTCAGGCTGTTTACTATGGATGTGAGAGAAATCATCCCAACAGTGTTTTTTCACAGCCCCTCCCGGACGCCTGTTTACTATGGAGGAACCCTTGGAGCGAGGGAAGCTATATCGCTCAGCGAGGAAAGCTATATCGCTTTCACCTGAGCGATATAGAGTATATCGCTTGACCGGTCAACTGCGGTCAACACGAGATAGCTTTCACTCTCTTTTATCGGTCTTTAACCACACGTCCCCAAGCAAATCCAAATTCAACCCCATAATTCAGATTTCCCTCAATCTTCTTCTTCTGATCGTTTTGAATGGAACACAACATACAAGAACGGAACCACCAACATCAACAACTAAATTTCATTACCAGAGAAAAGAACTCGTATAATTAATGTCTCGGCAAATTCCTCCGATCAAAAACCCTAGTAATTCCAAAATTCAACATCTCAATTTTCATCAAAAACCAATTCTTCCTTACCTGATCTTCTCTTCACTGCTGTTTCTCTTCTCTTCCTTTTTTCTTCTTCTGCTGCTTCATTAAAACCTCTGTCTCTCTCTTTCAATACCTTAAATTTCAATTTCCCACAAAACCCACGTCGAGTTTTCCTGAAAAATTCAATCATGTCTCAACCGAAACCAAATCCTTCTTCCTTTTCATCTCCTAATTCTCTTTCTAATTGGCTTAAATCACGTTTACCTTCCGATTCTTTTGCTTCTTGGGGTATTAAACCTGGTACTAAGAACGTTCATAATCTCTGGCTTGAGATTTCTGAAGGTGAAACTTCCTTACTTGATTCAATTCCTCCTGTTAGAACTGTTAATGTTGTTTCAGTAAGAGTTATGAAGGAAACCGTTAATTTCATTGATTTCATCGTCAGATTTGCAGCTTCAAGAGTATGGAGTTACAGCGATATTGAATTTGGGTTGTGCGATGAGAATAAAGATTTGATTACTGTTGAATTTGGGTTCGAATTGCAGTTGATTTTGTGGCCAATTTTACAGGGAAGTATAGCTCAGATCTGTGGTGATCAAATACTTGAAGGGAAAAAAAGGTCAAACTCGCTTTCCGTAGAGCGAGATAGTGTATCTCGCTAAAGTGCAAGCGAGGAAAGCTCCCTCGCTTTTTGAGCGATACTCGCTTCCTCGCTTTCCTCCCAGTTCCGGGAGGGGCACTGCGCTTTCACAGTGGGTGTGAGGGAAGAGGAGAGAGAGTGGAGTTTACACCACGGTTTTCTGTCGCTTTCACTGTATTTTTTCCTCCATAGTAAACAGCCTCAAGATGTACAAAGTAGACGACTTATGCTTTTGGGGTGCTATCATTAGGTTTTGGCGCCAAATTGGATATCTATAGGATCTTATCGTTGTTACTTATCCATGTATTAAATTCATGATACCGGGGGTATATTAGAAACAAAACCAATCCTGAACCTAGGAAGGTCTTCTAGTGGGAACCTAATTATATCGTTTTTTTAAAAAAATTTTGAAAGGTTATATTAAAGTTGGACCGAAGTCCACTACCTACAAGCCCAGTTAGCTAGGCAAAGAAATAAAAAAAAATCCCCCATCCCGATGCAGCCGAGTTTCGAACTCGGGTCACTGGTATCACCACCCAGCAACTTTACCGCTGTACTACGGTAACATCTGCTTATATCGTTTTTCATTAGGCTTAATTTTCTTCCTCGAACAATTGTTGGAGTGTGTGGTACGATAATAGTTAGAGATAGTACCACATGAAATGAGCAGAGTTCTGTCCGAGAATTTAGTCTCTCTTTAACAGAGAACTGCCGCGGTACAGTTACTCAAGAGATGCTGACAAATATGGAATATTGGATCTTGAGATATTATGATGAATAATAATTAAACCAAGCACACAAGATAACAAATAGCGAGAAAACAAAGAAAAATCACAAGACAAGAGATTTATAGTGGTTCTTCAATATCACACAACGTGTATAATATTGCTTACCTCCACTTTGAGCCGCACCAACTCAAATCCACTATCAACGAATCAAGTACAATCAAAGAACACCTGTGTGGGAGTTCCAGTAAAATCTAGGTTACACCGTAGCAATCTTGAGACTATCTTATCTCTTGCTCCTCACCCCTTTGCACTCAACCACGCAATTATCTATATCGTCTATATCTATTTTTACAGGCTTAACATCGATGCCTATTTATAGGCTCACATAGCTTGATTAACAAGGTACATAGGCATCCTTGATTTCCTAATTTACACCTCCTTGTACAACTTAAACTCCTAGCTATACTTGGAAACTTTCTGACATACAAGTCTGCCAGACGAGGCTGCCAGACGACTAAGCCGTCAATACACAACGGCTGCCAAACACGGCTGCCAGACGACTAAGCCTAGAATACACACGGCTGCCAGACGTCTAAGCCTAGACACGGCTGCCAGACGTCTGAGACTGGAGCACACGGCTGCCAGACGTCTGAGCCTAGAGTACTCTTCATAAGTCTTCAATACACAACAATCTCCCACTTTGGAGACTTATTGAGTTACTTCCTTGCCTTGATTATCTTCACAACTTGGACTTGTCGGTGCTAAACGACTTTCTTCTTGTCGATGCAGCTCCCTTCCCAGATTCTCATTCTGAGAGACCAACTAAAGCCTTGCAGAACTTTAGCTTGTCTGATGTAACTCCCTTGGTAAACATATCTGCTGGATTCTTCAAACCAAGAATCTTCTCGAGCTTCAATTCTCCTTCTTCTAAGAGATCTCGAATAAAATGATAACGAATATCTATATGTTTTGTCATAGCATGATAGACTGAGTTCTTGGCTAGATGTATAGCACTTTGATTGTCGCTATACAAAACAATATCTCTTTGTTCCTTGCCCAACTCAGCTAGTAAACCACGTAACTATATCATCTCCTTGCTCGCTTCTGTCACTGCGACGTACTCAGCTTCCGTAGTGGACAATGTCACCAACTTCTGTAACTGTGAGTTCCAACTCACTGCAGCAGACCCCATAGTATAAAAATATAACCGGTCGTACGTCGCATGATGTCTACATTACCTGCGAAGTCTGCATCAACATACCCCTTCAAGGTAGAACCACATCTTCCATAACATAATGGTACGTTTGTGTTACCTCTCAGATATCTGAGTATCCACTTCACCGCCTCCCAATGTTTTTGCCTGGGTTGCTTGCATATCTACTCACTACTCCTACTGCATGTGCAATATCTAGTCTCGTGCACACCATAACATACATTAGACTCCCAATAGCCGAAGAATATGGTACATCAACCATGTACTTCTTTTCTTCCTCTGTATTAGTACACTGCAATCTTGAAAGACGGATCTGACTTCCAAGTGGAGAACTGACTGGCTAGGCATTCTCCATATTGAACCTCTTCAGTACTCGTTCAATATAATCAGCTTCACTAAGCATAATTGTTCTCGTAGCTTTGTCCCTTATGATTTTCATACCAAGAATCTGTCTTGCTTCACCAAGATCTTTCATAGCAAATTCACTTGTTAACTGTTTCTTAAGGTCCTCAATCGTCTAAAGAGATGTCCCAGCTACCAACATATCATCCACATATAGTAATAAAATGATGTAGTCAGAATTATACCTCTTGAAATAACAACAATGATCTGCATTACACCGTGACTAAACACACCTATGCATGAAGTTATCAAACTTCTTGTACCACTGTCTCGGGGCTTGTTTCAAACTATACAAACTCTTTTTCAGTTTGCATACCATCTCTTCCTTACCCTTTACTATGAATCCTTCTGGCTGCTTCATGTAAATTTCTTCATCTAGGTCACCATGAAGAAAAGTTGTCTTTACATCCAACTGTTCAAGGTAGAGATCTTCAGAAGCCACTAGGCTTAACACTACTCTGATAGTAGTCATCTTCGCAACTGGAGAAAATATCTCGTCGTAATCAACACCTGGTTTCTGCCGAAATCCTTTTACAATTAATCTCGCTTTATAGTGAATTTCTTCATTTGCTTCAATTTTCTTTCGATAAACCCACTTGTTGTGTAATGCCTTCTTACCTTTTGGTAGTTTGGCCATCACCCATGTGTCGTTCTCCTCATGGGAGTTCATCTCATCACCCATAGCAAATTTCCACTAGCTTGAGTCTATATCAGCTAGTACTTCTTTAATATCTTCAGGCTCACCACCATCTGTAAGCAATAGATGGTTTAAGTACTTACGGTTTGGCTTCGGAGGTCTTGACGATCTTCGTACTTCTTGTGGAACTGTAGAAGTAACTCTCACTGCATTCGAAGTCCCTTCTTCTTGTACATCTTGTATTACTGGCTCTTCAATGCCATCAGCACCATCATGCTCTTCTTGTTCCTCACTACTTACAGAAACATCATCAATGTCAATATACAAGTCTTTATCGACATCTTCAGCTTGTGTTGCATTCCTGTCCTTGTATAATTCCATTCTCATTGAAAGTAACATTCATGCTTCTGATAACTTTGTGCCTATCATAGTCCCAAAATTTATATCCAAAAGCGTCACCTCCATAACCAATGAATATACACTTCTTTGCTTGGGCACCTATCTTAGACCTCTCAGTGGGACTAAGATGAACATAACCAACAAAACAAAAAACCTTTAAGTAAGAAAGATTTACCTTCTTTCCGCTCCAAACTTCTTCTGGTACGTATCTTCATGTCCAATGGACTACTCGGTGTCCTGTTAATAAGATAAGCAGCCACCTCTGTTGCATGTGCCCAGAAGGTCTCAGGCAACCCACATTGCAACCTCATGCACCTAACACTGCATTCAATGTCCAATTCATACGTTCTGCTACTCCATTCTCCTCTGGTGTCCCTGGAAGCGTCCTCTCTAAACGTATTCCATTAGTAGCACAATACTATAAGAATTCTTTCTTGTCATACTCACCACCGTTGTCTGACCTTAGACACTTCAACTTCAGACCAGTTTTTGTTTCAACCAAAGCCTTCCACTTCTGAAACACTTCAGGCACCTCGTACTTATTCTTCATGAAGTAAATCCACACCTTCCTTGAATGATCATCAATGAAAGTGACATAGTAGTGGAAACCACTATGAGAAGCAACATCAATATATTGGTCCCCAGACATCAGTATAGACCAAGTCAAGTCTCGCACTTCTTAAGCTTCTGTTGTCTCTGTTGAAACTAACCCGTTTTTGCTTTTCCAGAACACAGTCTTCAGAAAAACCCATCTCAACTGACTTCACCTTCGGTAGATATCCTCCCGAACACAGAATCTTCATGTTCTTCTCACTCATATGCCCAAGTCTTCTATGTCATAAGTTGGTGTCTTTCCCTCTACTAGCCAGTGCTAAGGTAAAGTCATCTGAAGTCAGGTATAGAGTACCGACTCTCACTCCTCGAGCCAACACCATAGCCCCTTTCTTCACTTTCCAGTTATGTTTTGTAAACGTAACTTCACAGTCATCATCACATAGTTGGCCCACAGACACCAAGTTTTTCTTCAAGTTAGGAACATGTCGAACATTCTTCAATTTCCATGTCGAACCATTGACTTTCACAACTACATTACTAATTCCAATGATGTCACATGCTACACCGTCACCCAAGAATACCTGTCCATGGTACCCTTCCTTGTAAGAGCTCATGATGCTCTTATCACCAATCGCATGAAACGAAGCTCCCGAGTCTATTATCCAGGACTACTCTTTCTTGTCCTCAAAAAGTAATAGAAAACTTTTCGTAATCACCTTGTTGTTATCAACAAGGACCTTCACTGGTTCTGCAGCTGCAACTGCATTGACCTCTTCACGTCTGTAGTGACCTTGTTTCTTACATGTCCAACATTCTCCAGTACCTCTAGGTCGGGATTGAGATCTCCCCCTAGACCTTCCTCTAGACTTATCACTATATTTGTCTTTGTTCCTTCTTGAACTTCTGCCTCTGCCATCCTCATGCATACTCAAGGCTGAACTCGAAGAACTAGAACTGTAGCCTCGCTCTATTCTTCTTTCTTCTTCAACGATTAACCTCTGTTGCACATCTTCAAGCTTCAACTTGTCTTTACCTGCTGAATTGCATATAGTTGTTGTTACTGTCTCCCAACTTTTAGGTAACGAGGACAACAACCGTAGCGCTTTAACTTCATCATAAAAATTAATGCTAACTTATGAAAGTTGAGAAATTATAGATTTAAACTTCCCAAGATGTGCAGAAATCGCGTCGCCTTCTCGCATCTTTAGATTGAATAGTTGTTCACACAACGTAATCTTCCCCGAGGCTGATGACTTTTAATACAACTTTGCTAGTGTATCCATCAGAGTCTTCGTATCAGTAATCTCTTGCGGTCAAGAACTGACCATGCATCGTCTTTCATGTCTCCCTGAATCCATCCGATGGAGCACCAAGGTCTTTCTCGTATAGTTAATCTTCCATCTGGGACTTCCAAAATGTAAAGTTCTTTCCATTAAAAACTTTAACCCTTGCTATCATACTCTCGTTATTATCACCCATAACTCCCACCACAATTGTTGCCGGAGAAATCAATAACCGTTGTTTTCTCAAACAATTGTATCGAGCCCGGAGCTCTGATACCAGTTATCAGGAATTTAGACTCTCTTTAACAGAGAAACTGTCGCGGTACAGTTACTCAAGAGATGCTGACAAACGTGGAATATTGGATCTTGAGATATTATGATGAATAATAATTAAACCAAGCACACAAGATAACAAATAGCGAGAAAACAAAGAAAATCACAAGACAAGAGATTTATAGTGGTTCTTCAATATCACACAACATGTATGATATTGCTTACCTCCACTTTGAGCCGCACCAACTCAAATCCACTATCAACGAACCAAGTACAATCAAAGAACACCTTTGTGGGAGTTCCAGCAAAATCTAGGTTACACCGTAGCAATCTTGAGACTATCTTATCTCTTGTTCCTCACCCCTTTGCACTCAACCACGCAATTCTCTATATCATTTATATCTCTTTTTACAGGCTTAACATCGATGCCTATTTATAGGCTCACATAGCTTGATTAGCAAGGTACATAGGCGGTGGTACTTACCAAGAATATCGCATCCTTGATTTCCTAATTTACACCTCCTTGTACAACTTAAACTCCTAGCGATACTAGGAAACTTTCTGACATACAAGTCTGCCAGACATGGCTGCCAGACGACTAAGCCTTCAATACACAACGGCTGCCCAACACGACTGCCAGACGACTAAGCCTAGAATACACACGGCTGCCAGACATCTAAGCCTAGACACGGCTGCCAGACGTCTGAGCCTAGAGCACACAGCTGCCAGACGTCTGAGCCTAGAGTACTCTTCATAAGTCTTCAATACACAACAAGTTCCATGTAAACCGAAAATGCAATGTGGAGATCGAGATAGTTTTCGGACCAAAATCTATTTTGGTTTGAAACTTAATCCGTATACTCTTTTTTCGGGTATTCTCCAAGATTCAATGTTCTCTGAACATTTATTTACGAACAAACCATTGTCTTGGAAAAAGATATCGATTTTATTTTTTTATTTTTTTTATTTTTTATTATTATTAATAAGCATGAGCAAGCTCATGAACCAAAGTAATACATCAATAGTATCGGAAGAACCGGGCCTAAAGAACCAAATTAATTAAAGCCCAAAGTGGACAACATATCCAGAGCCAAAAAACAGAAACAGAAAACAAGAAACAGAGTACAATAAAGCAAAATCGTCTAAAATATGTAGTAGGTAATGTCAGAAAATTCCATTCTCTGCAGAGTAGAAGGTCGTGAAGTGTATACTATGACTTGCCCACGATTCAAATGGACTTCTTTTTTCGCAAAATAGTCAGCAGAGAAGTTAACTTCTCTATATACATGTTTGAAATGAATGGAATGTAGTTTGCTGCATATCACACTCCATATGGCTTTGAAGCACCAAGGTAATTTATGATTCATGAAGGCGTAAACAACAGCTTTAGAGTCAGTTTTAAGAATTACCTTGAATTGACACTTTTCCATTGCCCACTCCAATGCTCTTATACCAGCCATTATTTCTACAACAAAATTAGATGCAATGCCCAATCCACCAGATTCTGCTATAACAAATGCACCACAGTGATTGCGTACTAGAAATCCATATCCAACAGTACCTGGGTTTCCCCTTGACGCACCATCACAACATAATAAAGGAATGTTTTCATCAGGTAAGAAGAATAAGCAAGCAATAGGACTAGTGTTCTTAACTTTTTTGGGTGCAATTTCAAATATCCTCAATATACTCATCTCATAATTTGAACCCCACATTTTCCCCTTCAGTCTGATTTCATTCTCATGAGTTATATGCAGTATTTTATGTTTGAACTTATTTATGTCAGAAGCTATATTTTCAAAGAAAAATCTATTTTTGTCATATCAAATCTCAACCATTGTAACTAGGCAGCTATAATCCAAATTTCTTGTATTACTGGGCTTTTACCTTTGCAACATTTCAGCACTTCTTCAAAGGAATTAGGTGTTGAGAATTGGAAAATACTTGATAACCAGCTCCATAATGGATTACTGAATGAACAATCCCATAAATATGTTCAATAGAATCCTGGTTGTTATGGCAAATATAGCATCTGGAAGCAAATGCAAATCCTCTTATCATTAGTGTTTCCTCAGTACATTGCTTACCAGCTTCCAAACATTAGGTGCAATGGATGGACACAACTCCTTCAAATCTTCTTATATAAGCTCTTTTCTGGTAACTTTTTCCTGACAACATTCTTTGCAATCTTAACAGTAAACTGACCATGTTGATTACCAGTCCAAACCAGTAAGTCCTTCCTTGTCTTCATAGTAGGTAAGTCGGAAATATTGAAATATAATAAAAAGTTTTCAGGTATGTACCATCGCCCATTTTGAATCAATTCACAGACTTTCATTTGAGGATGCTGCTGTATAAATGGATCATTTGGGTATAAACTTTCTAAAGGTTTCTCAAGAATCCAACAATCATGCCATAAAGAAATGTTAGTACCATTACCCACAATCCACGTAGTTGTTTCCTGAAATTCTTGTAAAACCCATTTCATATCAGGCCATGTAGAAGATTGTTTGTAGTATGTAATCCATTGTTGATTCTTATCTTTGAACTTAGCCAGAAAAAATAAAGCCCATTCTTCAAATTATTAAATTATGCATTCTCCATAACAGCTTCAACAACAAAGATTTGTTAATGTCTTCAAATTTTCTGACACCCAATCCAGCTTCACTCTTAGGGAAGCAAACTTATCCCAAGCAAGAGTTATTAATTTCTTATCTTCAGAATTTCCAGCCCACAAAAATTTTCTCGAAATCCTCTCACAAGCATCAACAACTTTCACATGCCATCTATAAATGGACATGTTATAAACAAGAATACTACAAAGAACTGTGTTTACCAATGTAATTCTAGCTTGAAAAGCAAGAAGTTTCCCCACCCAACTAGCTAGTATTTTTGCAACATATCCACAGAATACCAAAGGTATTCAGCTTTAATTTGGCCAGGTACAAGCATAATACCAAGATATTTATCAGGAAAAAAAATCCAACTCCATATTCAGATATTCAGCTATTTGTCTTCTACTTAAAGAAGAAGTACCATCCACAAAAAAAATTGCTTTTAGCTGCACTAACAGTTTGTCTAGAAGCAACTTCATATACCATTAGTAATTCTTTCAAATTCCTCAAATTGATTTTATTGCCATTACATAATACGTAAATGTCATCAGAAAAAAATATATGAGAATGATGGATACCTTTTCTTATCACCATTGGCTGAATTTTGTTGTTAAGAATCAACTGATTGAGTTTCCTGCTAAGAATGTTTTCAGCAATCATAAATAATATGGGGATAGTGGATCACCCTGCTTCAAGCCTCTTCCAACGCCAAAATACCCAACTGGTTCACCATTCACCATTATAGATATCTTAGTTGTACTTAAGAGAGTGTAAATCCATTTTATAAATGATTTAGAGAAACCAAATCTCTTTATAGCTTCAATAAGAAATTCCCAACTAAGTGTATCATATGCTTGAGAACTATCCAACTTAGTTAAGCCCAATATTGCCCCCTCTTCTCTTAATTGACATCCCATTCACTAATTCAGAAGCAAGAACCACTTGATCATGTATGCATCTACCTTTTATAAAAGCACATTATTGTGGAGAGACTATTTTATGAAGTAAACTACCAAGCCTAGTAGTGATGACCTTAGTCAAGATCTTAAAACAAAAGAGTCGATCGAGTTGGTCTGAATTGAGATGTCTTTTTAGCTCCTCTCATCTTAGGTAGTAATACAAGAAAATTTGAGTTTAAACCACAAGGGAAGAGATGATTGGACCAACAATACCTGACAACAACAATCAGGTCATCCTTAATAATATCCCATGTAGTTTTGTAAAAAAATACCAGTATATCCTTTTGGACCTGGAGCTTCATCGGGATTTAAGTCAAACACAACTTGCTTAAGGCAAAGCTTTTATTAAAGCATTATCAGTCTCATTAATCACTTGAGGTATTGCATCAAACAAATCTTCATTTAGAGTGACAAGTTGGACTTCAATTTTTGAAGAGAAATGAGATATCAAAACATCAGAAATACCTTGTGGAGAAGTAATAATAGAACCAGCTGAATCTTCTAACTCAGCAATGGCATTTTGAGCTTGTCTTAACAGAATGCTTGTATGAAAAAATTCAGTGTTAGCATCCCCATACTGAATCCAATTAATTCTGGCATTTTGGCTTAGGAAAGTATGATACTGTTTGGCAATGATATCATACTTACCATTTGCAATAACCAATTTATCAAGAAGCTCAATGTTAGTTGGATCAGCATCCATCACATTCTGCACAGCTTCCTTCATCTTGACACCAATATCACCAAAAACCTCTCAATCCCATTTTTTGAGGATAACTTTTAGTCTCTTGAGTTTATTCAGAAACATATATATTGGATTCCCATGTAACTCTTCCAACCAAGAATCAATGACCAATTGTAAGAAACCTGGATGAGAAATCCACATTATCTGAAACCTATAAGGTGAATTAACAGCTCTTGGTATTGAAACATCATAACAAAGTAAAGGGTTATGATTTGATATTCCTCTTGTACCAAGAAAATAATTCCAACCATTGAATTTATCTAGCCACTTAATATTATATAAAGCTCTGTCAAGGTTACAAAGAATTCTCTTATTACAACACCTCCTATTAGACCAAGAAAAATTTAACCCACTCTTAGGAGCTTGAAGTTAACCACAGTAATCAATGCAGTCAGAAAAATCCCTCATTGTCATTATCAATGGTGATCTACCACCCTTTTTTTCTTCAACTGAAGTAACACAATTAAAATCACCAAAAACCACCCATGGTAGATTCAAATTACTAATATCACACAACTGTTCCCATATGTCTTTTTTATTAACGGTGTAAGAATCAGCATGAACACTAGTGACAAGTACACCTCCTACTTCAACAGTGATGCATTGCTTAGAATTAGAAATTATTTTTGGTGGAGTAATTGATATATTCCAGAAAAGCCATATGTTGCTCTTATTACCATCACTAGAATTATGAACAACTTGGTGATACATACCAGGCAGTCTTATTTTGTTATTATTTATTGAATTAACACTAATTTTGACTCAACAATACAAACAAGAATATGATTATGTTTTATTACTAAGGATCTTAATTTGTATTTAGCTCTATTTCTCTTCAAGCCTCTGACATTCCAAAAAATTATCTTCATTTAGAAAAAAGATTTGGAAGGGTAGTGGAACTCCCCTTATTGAACACTAGTATCAAAATTGTCTTAGTTGTGATTCTCAGGTGGTGAAATAGGCTTAATTGTTTTAGCAGGTGGTTTCTTCCTCTCAACCATAGCCTTTTTCTGATTGTGCTCAACATAATTTTCTACTACAATATTAACAGGCTGTGGAGTAGTAAATAAACCTAAAAGAGTTGAAGTACTAACCTCTTTAATTTCCCCATCCTCAGAATCAGATACATCTTCCTCAACTGTTTGGAGTACTTCAAAAGTATTAACAGAAAATTGGATACCCTCATTCATAGAAGGTGTGAGAACAAAATCTTTACTAACCCCACTTGGCTCACCAAATGAATTATCAGATCCAACAAAAACAACCAATGACATTGGTCCCTCACCACTGGCAGTATGATGATTTTCACTTTCCAGAGTAGTTTCTTGCTGCTCATGAACACTATTTTTAGGAACATGCTCTTCTTTTACAACATGTTTTAGTGGTCTTCTTCTTCTCTTCACATGTTGAAAATCATTGTGAACATTCTCTTCAGATTGCATCTGTTCTTTTCCTTTAGACCTACATTATGTGTTCAAATGATCAATTACTTTGCAATGTGAACAAAATTTACGCATTCTAGGAAACTCAATACGTTGATAGAAGCCCCCAAATTTAGATTCAAATCATATCTTGTCAGGAATGTGTTTAGCAAAATCGATTTCAACAAGCACGCTAGCATAGTATCCTAACTTTCTGTTAATTGTATTATCATCAACCTTAATAGGATTACCAATTGTTTTACCAAGAGACAATATAATCTCCTCCTTCCAGTATTCAAGACTTAAGCCCGGAAACCTCATTCAAACAGCAGTAGTAGTAATTTTATGAGTATCAGGCCTGAAATGTGGACTTCATTCTCTAATGCGAAGAGAATGTTCTTCAACAGGCCATACCTTACTTTTCCACACATACTGTTTATCTTCAAGATTAAACAACTGAATACTGAAGTATCCTTTCCCTGATGGTATGAAGTTAACTTTACCCATAAAAATTAACCCATTGAGTTTCCAACATTCGAACAGCATCAGCAGATTTAACTTATGAAGATTTAATCGGCCAATTAGGCTAAACTTTCATTCATCAATATAACAGAAGAAAAATCACCCTTCATTGGTGATTCAGGCAAAGAAAAAATATCCACAGAGGAATTCATATTGAAGATTGAAAGAAATCTCGATTTCAAGAAGAAACTTGAAATTTAGGGTTTTCAGTTGAAAAAATCTCTTGGAAAAGAAAAAATGCGACCAAGATTCCAAAAAATTTAAGATAATATGGTAAGAATTAAACTTCTTTCATTGAATTTGATTACTAACGAAAATTTCAAGAAGAATCATCTGAAATTAATTGCGGAATCACCAAATTTGACGAACCAGAAACCGAGAAATCGCATTTGACTTTTGGTCAATGACGACAGCCAAAGTCAAAGTGATTGATAGATCGGAAAAAGTTAACTAAAAATGATCATATAATTGTAGTACACTTAAAAGTATACTAACACAACCTTAATGGCGTGTCGATAGAATTCCTTCTTAATAACCTATGAATACTAAAATCATGGATTATGTTTCGAATAATAGAATAAGTAGAATAATAAGAGTTCATAAGTCACAACTCCTATTAACCTTTTTTGATGAAGATGCAAAGATGTCAATGTGTAGTCTCTGGTCTTCGTCTTCAAGTTCTCAACTACCTAATTTAATTCTCGTATCTGAAACCTGACTTTAGTAGACTAAATCAAGAATTGTGTTTTGGCATCTAAACCTGACTTTGGTTCTGTTAGAGCATTATTCGGTCAAACCTACTAGTGTTGGTATGTCAAGCTAGTTGTCAGTTTTAGGTGTCAAAACACAATTCTTGATTTAGTCTACTAAAGTTTAGATTTCAGAATTGGGAATTAGACTAGGTAGTTGAGACCTTGAAGACGAAGAAGAAACTTATCACGAAGACATCATCTATTCTTCAACGACAAAAGGTTAGTAGGAGTTGTGACTTTATGGAATTTCTTCTATTCTACTAATTGTATCTTTCGAAATATAGTCGGCTACTTTAGTGGTTACTATAGCATATTGATATGTATATATTCATATCTACATAACCATGAGTTATGTTATGTTGGTATGCTTTACAAGTATACTAAGATTAAAGGATACATATTAGATGGATTCAATACACTTTCCATTGCAATGCTTTTCTTGCAAATCAATGTAGGAGAATGGTGAATCTAAGGAGTTATACTCTACAACGAGTATGGTGGATTATCGCGCGCTCAGAACGTGACAACGTAAAGTACGGAAATTGTCCCAGCCCAAGTACTTCGAGCGGATCCATTTAAACCCTAATTTGAAGCCAGGCAGTTCGCGAACTGGTTCGTGAACAATGACTCCGGATTTTCCACCTAAGTTCCAAAAAGTTGAGTTTGTACGCGTACATGTACGTGAACAAGTGCTCAAACTTTTGATCATGTATTTTAAGTCAAAATTGTTCGCGGACCGTTTGGTGGATATTTCAGAATATCAACGCGGGTGTAGATGGTGAAAAATGGAAGAGGGACAAAGATGTAAAACTGCTCTTCAGTTATGCCTTGCCAAAAGGCGATCGCCTACTCGGGCACATCTCCATAGCTCAGAATACAACCTGTTCTGCAAGCTGAGGATACTCTCTATGAGTTCACTCTTATAACTCCCGGTGGAGAGAATGATATCATAGTGCAGTACAAATAACCCCCACCAACTCATAAACCCATCAATTTACTTCATGTCGACATCGCCTCGAATTCCTCGATATCAGAACTAAATTGGTCACTGGTATGTGGTAGAGAGTTAACAAAGACGCATCCTCACGGATTTCCTCTTAAAATACGACTCGACACCTGAGTCTCAATGAAGACCTCAGAAACATCGCGGCTTTAGGCCTGTCCAGAGCTCTCTGAGAAGCATACAACAGCCTAAACACACTTAGGCGGGCCACAATCTAAACACAGAATGGTCTAATATACCATGGATAAGCACGCCATGACCTAAAATACGCCATAGCGCAAGTGCACAAGTACGCCATAGCCAAAGTGGCATAGCCTGAATACGCCACGAAAGGATTGGCCTTGGTCAAGCACCAAGGCCTCAGCCTCGAAGCCGTGGTGCCGTAATCATGACGCCACGAGAAAATTGGCCTTGGCCAGTAGCCAAGGCCGTAGCCCCCTAGGCCATGGCGCCATAAACCATGGCGCCACAAAACTGGCCTTGGCCACTGGCCAAGGCCATAGATCCAACATAGTGGCGCCATGATGCATGGCGCCACAAGACCTGACCTTGGCCCGTGCCACCATGCCATGGCGCCATGAGTTTCTAGCCTTGGCCAATGGCCAAGGCTGTTGCTTTACAACCACCACACGTGCTTCTAGCGTCACAATCACATCGGCCATAGAGCCATGGCCATGCAACCCTGTTTAAACTCAATACAACCATGCAATATATGCATACTACACGAGATATCAAAACATCACACGGGGGGATAACTTTAGGGGTATTTGTCTGGCGGTCTACGGCAGTTAGAAAGAAACTGATAGAGATGATGGACTGTTATGAGAAAGTGGTGCTGAGTGGACACGTTCTACACAACTCTAGTAGTTACAGAGCACAACCCACGTCCTCCACTCCTCCACTCTCCCACGGCCTCCACCTTCTTTGTCGAGAGATCAGAGTGAGTTCAACACTACAAATAGAGGCTTCTTCTATCTTCCAGGGCAGAATATCTTTCCAAAACCTCAGAGCAAATAGCCGAGCAACTCAATACACTTCTAGCCTTGGAGATTTCCATTCACCCTTACGACGGAGATCTTGAACTCTTACACCCAGAAATACACATCCTCAACCTGATCTCAAGTTTCTTTCATTGTTTCCCTCCCTAGATCAACCTCTATCCTCTCTGTGACCGAAGCAAGACTTGAACGGCCATTGACTTGGTTTAGGCTTGTCTTGTTCGATTTTGATCTCGAGCACTACGAAAGTACCCAGAGACGGTGCATATGTTTTCAGGCAAAAACATTTCGCGACCACAGTGGGAGATCAATCTCTCGGTTTCAGAAAACTTCATTTAAGATGTCTGAACTAGGAATAGGATCTAATATTGGAAAACCTAACCCTCACATCAATACCCCAGCCTCACACTCTACAAGAGCGACATGCTCTGGCAGCAATCACCCACTATCAGCCAATACCCAAACAAAGGACGGGGAAAGCAACAACTCGCTGGCGACTCTAAGTATGTAGGAAGTGTCCCGGCGACAAGACATCCTCGCTAACCAACAGGTGAACATCACCTGTCACCCTAATGGAAATTGCAACCTATCTCAATTCCCTTACAGAGAAATTGCCAAATACTCCTACCGTCCCAGCGGTAGAAAGAATCATCGCGCGAACGAAAGGTGAATCACTTTGCACTACAGTCAACAGCTTAGAAAACTCGCTGCAAAAACGACAGGAGAAGATTATGGTCCCACACCACCAGATCCTCACTCCATTAACCCATAAGCTTCCACGAGACTACACCGCCTCCTCCTTTCTGACATATGACGGAACTGGCAACGCACGTGAGCACGTCTCACGCTTTCTAGAAGCCTTGAAAGAGTATGGTTACAGTCACACATTGAGGCTCAACGAATTTCCAAAGTCTCTCGCTGGGGAGGCCTACCAATGGTACACTCGTCTCACACCGAGGGCCACACGTACATGGAGTGAATTAGTCAACACTTTCTTCAAGGAATACCTCTTCGGGAAGGTAACGCTCTCCGATCTGAGCAAAATGCATTAAAAGACCGGTGAATGCCCCGACAATTACGTAAAGAGATTCAGAGAACAAGCCCTTGGATGCTGCACTCCAAACATAACAGAGCCACAACTGGTGGAAGTTTGCACCAGTACCATGACCGTTTTCTATCGAGCTCTCCTGGAGGATCTCCAGTTCCAGACTCTTTCTGAGCTTCAGGAAGCAGCATCATGATCAGTCACCATAATGCCTACCTTGAAGGAAAGAGCTTAACTGCTGAAATATGAAAAACTTCACGAGACCGACAAAGCCCTCGTGCCTAGGAGCTCACTCCCGATAAACGGCAACACTAGAAAAAGAAAAGCAGAAGAACGTCTTTCTGAGCACAAGGTACATAACGCAACTCCGACGAGCACGATGAGGGATGTAACGCCAGAGGAAGGCTCACGTCGACAACTAGAGGGAATCGACTTGCTTAATGATGTCTCAACAAGAGAAGCGAGAGAGCTACTAGACTCCTGGGTTCGAGACAAATTCGTGGAATTGCCCGAAGTTTTAAGAGTTCCCACTACCGAAGAAATGGAACACCCCTGGTATTGTCACTACCATAGGAAAATCGGTCACGCCACAGCCCAGTGTTATAGCTTCAGGTGTATCCTCAGGGACTGTATCCTCAAAGCTAAGGCGTGCTCCCACGAACTACATCAAGGGCCTCCGCGCATCCAAACTTTCACTGTCCACAAAGAGACCGTGAATCATAGAGTGGAAAGTCTAATGCACCAATTATGTGAAGTTCTTTGCCTCTCGAAGCCCCAACGCAAAGATATGTTTACGACACTTAACTACGTGGTGTCAGGGAGGCGACTGCCACTGAAATACAGGAAGGATCTACACCCACCATCTCAAAACAAACCTTCGGTGAAATATGACTGAGGATTGTTAGCTAGACAGGGTTGGGGACTTCTCACCACTGTGTGTTTGCGTGACACCGAATTTCCCAACAAGTTGCTGGACCCAGGAACGAAAATCAATATCATCTCCGCCATGACACTAGAGGCTGCAGGGATCTCACCACACGATGTCACCCATTCTCCGACGACGTTGGAGGATCCAGAAGGAAGGTCAGTGGTGACCTATGGACGAGTAACTCTACGGGTGAAGGTGAACGAAGTACAGACGGAGGCCGAACTCTACGTTGTCACACAAAGTTTGGAGTACGACATGATTCTCGGTCATCCTTGGTTCAACAACAACCAAAACCTGCTCAACGGGACTACAACCCCGCCAGAAGCCTCGACTCGACCTGAAGACCCCCAAATAACAACAATACCTGTGCATGGAGTGTTAGGGGCCTCGACAGACTTCGAAGGGGAATCAACATGGATTGCACTCTCGCGAAGGGTTGACGTAGCTCTTATCACAATGTACGAGTGGATCACACAACCGGCTCAATATTTTAGAAAATGGATACCCCTTTCCTCTAGTCACGATACCCTTAGCATACTATTCAATGAATTGAACATGGGAGACGGAGGCACCAACGAGAAGCCTACCGACCGCTCTCGGGGATCACTCCTACGCAGGAAGTTCCACAAGCCTAGAGCCCCGTTGACTAGCAATAGGGACTTCAAAGTAGGGGAATGGGTGATGAAGATTGCTCGGTGAAGACGAGAGCGACCCAAGGGAACCTACATAGTCGTAAGGTCTACACTAAATGGGTATTACAGGCTGGTTTCGGTCAGAGACGGATACAAGGATACGACAATAAAAAAATGATGGATTAAAGCATACCGTGATTAATTCTTAGTTATAAAAAAAAATATATATAGATCTATCATATGTAGTCAAAGAATGAAACTCACCCCCTCATTGTCTTTCAAGTAAATAATAAAAAAAAAACTTTCCCTAAACCATGAGTCCAGAAACGAAACCAAACCACTCAGAAAAGACCAGACAATATGATAGCCCCAGCTTTCTCACGGGCATCCCTCATCTTGTAAAGTGCATCTCGCTCTTCTTCGAACCTAGCTTTTAATTCAGCAACCTTCTTTTCTTTCATGGCGAGAACATCATCTGTAACAGCATCAGCCTGAACCTTGGAACACTACCGCTTTTCGAACCGTTCCCGGAGCCAAGCCACATTAAAAGATTCAGACTCAGCAGCAGCTATAGCATCCTCCCAATCCCGCAATATCTCTGGTTCAACCCCACGCATGGAGTACTCACGCATCTCAGCAATCCGCTCCAACAGAACTCCAACGAAGCCTTCTGCCAAAGCACGATTTGCACCTTCTCTGGCAATGTGCCCGAACTCCTTCCAGATATGCGTATACATGTCTTGATACGCTTGCGGTATGACAAAGCCACCTACGGCTACCTGGTTAGCTCTGACTCTGCTCAAAAGGGAAAACGCAACACCACGATTCAGGTAAAGAGCACTCATCCTAGCCTCAATAGCCCTCATCTCAGCGTCAATAGTGTCCTCGGAGTCGGAGTCCTCATTCTCCTCAGTATCGCCATCGTCAACAACTTCAACATCTGCATTGTCATCCACATGCATATCCACAATGACGTTAGTGGAAGGAACCACACGAAGATCATCAGCGTCTTTGGTCATCATCATTTCATTGCGCATGAACCCGCCGACTCCCTCTATGAACTGAAAAGAAAACAGGGGAGAAAAGGGGAGTTAGTAACCGCGTGGAGTCAAAATAGGAGCTGCCGATAACCCATGAATTATTTGAGGGAACGCACAAGAAAGAGACTGTCAGAAGTACGACGGAATGCCCCTAGAATTTTATCACTCAGCGAAAACAACAAGAAGGGACGCAAACCACTTACCGTGCCGGGACTCGACGCCTCACAAAGGGGTGAAGAATTATCAGCCCTCTCAAGTACCTCATGATCCCCGTCATCAACATTCGAGGACTCCATGGGTTCGTTGTCTCCTGGACGATTCATCTACAAGAAGAAAACATAAGAATGAGACCCTCGCTGAACATTACCGTGGAAATAAAAGAACCTATACAGTGGCAAAAAACTCATTACCATCATATCAACATCATCGTCATCAACAGAAAGCTCATCTACTGCCATCTGAGGAACATATCCTCTAGGAAGCCTCATCCTATGTCTTTCTCTCCTGGTGCCTCGAACAATAGTTACGTCATTGTGAGTGTAGAAAATACCATCGCCGATTAAACTAATCCTGATGGCTAAGCTGCACGGATGAAAAGTAATTAAGATGCACGGAATCACCTAAGAGTACGGTCGGCGACAGGAAGTAAAGATAAGGCCTAACTCGGCGAGATGATGTCGAGTAAAGCAGAACAAAATGAGTCTCATCTGGGCGAACGAAATCTGTACGTATGAGTAGTTGAGAAGTAGTTGGGCATTTATGGAAGGACATAACGGATCTATTGTCAGAGTTGCTGGTTGACTCAGTGGGATCACCGTCAGCAATACTTATCCACAAAGAGGAAGCATCGCTGAAGCTAGCGAAGCCATCCCAAGACCGCTGAGGATCACGTGATGGCGAGATAAGACAAATAGTGTCAGAGAAGGTCGCTATCAATATTAGTTGTAACCCATTGTAATCTCTCCCTATAGAAGGAGAGATACCTGATGTGTTGTCGAACCGCAACAAATATAATTCAGTTCTTAACCTTCACAAATAAATAAAATAATATAGTGGCAAGAACAGATTCGATCCACAGAGAGAGATTGATTGTTATTTATTATCGATTTCTTAAGTAACCAGGGGGGGAATGTTTGGTGCAATAAAAGTAAATTAAAACTAAAGAAAATAAATGTAGAAAATAATCAGGAGATGCGAATATTGGTTAAGGGTTCATCTTCAATCAAATAACATGCATATGAATAATATTTGGAGTTTTTATTTAATCTCTCATCATCAAAAGCCCTAGAATACATCATCGCGAAAATATTCCGGAATTTCCTAATGTCATCACACACCATAACGATGAATGTGTGAATACTACGTAGAGAATAACTCAACACATCGAGTAATTGAGTTCAATTCTCTAAGAGCATTAATATCTGTGAAATAGGCTAATCAATGCAATGAACTACCAGGAGCAGTTCATTCAACAAAGGTCATATTCTACATACAATTCCTAAAAGCTATCACCGCAATTGGAATTATACTGTACTACTTGTGAAAAGGTTCATCGACGATTTCGTATCTCAAAACCTAATGCTAGTTGTAGATATGAATATAGACTAATTTAATTTGCAACTTAAATCAATAAATATTCAATCTTAATGCAATACATCAATCATGCATTCATACGCACAGTAAAATAAGAACGATGATAAAAAAGAATAATTATAACTCCAAAATTAATCAAGTAGCATGTCTATGATATCCGACTACATCCCTAACCAATATTAAAGTATTTAGCTACTCATAACTTTATTGAAATCCATAGAAGAATATAAAGAAAGCATGAGAAAGCATAAAAACCCTTGTTCGCGGCGCCTCGAGAATCGCGCCAAAACCCTAGCTTTTCCCGTCAAGAACTCCTCCTGAGCTCTGTCTGCGTGAACTGTCCGTCTCCGTGCGGCCTCCCTGAATTCTGTACGTGAACACCCTTTTATACTGACGGAAACCAACTGAAACTGATTTTTGGACCGATAAAAGAAACTGGGCCTGCTTTTAGAAATCGGGCCTGTTTTTCAGGTATTGGGCCTATTTTTTAGGGTGCCCCTTAACGCTACTCTGAGGTTGGGAATAACAGGGTTGGTGCTTAACAAAGAAGGGCTGCCCCCCCAGTAATTCTTATTTCGCCACACTTTTGAACCTTGTATTCTTCTTGTATTCGAGACCATTCCGAGAGTTGCCAAGTGATGAATTGAGTTGTAAATTGCTTCGTTTTTATTATTAAACTTTAAAGTACATGCAAAATAGAAAACAATGTAAAATAAACAATATATGAGGAATCAGTGGATATAAGTGTATCAATTAGGTACTCTTGAATAGGTGTTTTGCACACCTATCAATACCCCCATTGTGAAAGGGGTTGGTGTGATTTCAGTCTGGCTTAGTGAGAGAAAAAGTGAGTTATCTCATTGCTCTCCCTAATCCATTACTGTGCGAGTGGTAATCAAGAGTTTAGGAGAAAGAGTGTTCAAAGTTAAGGTGAGAAATGTAACCCAACTTCTAATAATGGAAATCTTTTGATGTAAGCCTCACACATGAGGAAGAACCATGTAACCCGCTGTCAAGTATCTCTAACTCTTATTCTTTATCACTTTGATATTGTATGTATGTTTGTGTGATGTTGTATGAGAATCATTGGTTGTATAGCCAAAGATCTAGTAATGGGATTTTTGACTGTTACATTTTGGCGCTAGAAGAGGTTTTGGACTTGTTTTTTCTTAGTTTTTCATGCTGTTTGCTTAAGGTTCATCATGATTGTGTGCGAAAGTAGTAGTTTTTAATGGTAAAAATGATGTTTTTAGGGATATCTTCACATAATAATGTTATTTTTAGTATGTTCTAAGTCTCTGACAACAAGAGGTTATTTTTAGTATAGTTTTATATGCTTGGCGAATCTTTACCCATAAATATTTCCATTTATAGTACTCATCTGCTGTGAACTGCAATCCTGGCTTGTCTTTCGGCCAACTTTGCTTTAGAAGATCAGAAGTATGTTCATAACAGGTCATTACTGTGCATCATTGATTAATAGAGTGAGTTGTAGTTTCTTATTGAAAGGGTGTGGTTATCCTTGAGGTTGTCATGCTAGTTTGATGAACATTTATAAATATGTTAGCTGCTTGTTCTTTAACTCGGAATTACGTATAGCACAACGACTTAGATTTTATATAAACATGTTTCACCGTACAATCTTTTGATTCATAAGGCATCAGTTTTTCAAACAGTTGTTGTGTTTTAGGTTGTGAATAATTTTGAGATTTTTCATGTTAGTCCTTCTCTACCTAACTAAGATCACATGTCTAAGATAGTACAATATTACTGTCATTTTTGTCTCATACTAGGTTGTATTTAAAAAAAAAAAAAAAAAAAAAATTCAACTACCTCCACTAACTTGTGGGGCATTTATTAACAGTACTATCAGCTTAATACTGTCAGGGAGTGCTTTTGTTTTGTTTCACAGGTTGACGGCAAATGGCGTCTAAAAGCAAGGGCAATCATCTGTCGGCGAGTGCAAACCCGAAGCCACCGGCGAAAGATCTACAGTTGACAAACACTACTCAGCATTTTACGAAAAGCAAAGGAACCGGTATGCCGCCACCTGCAGGCGTTGGCACTTCTCTCTTGGATGGCGAGTCGCATGAACAACCTAACGTCCAACAGCCAAATATTCAGGACGCAGTAGAAGTGGAGGATGTGACCGAACAAGATGAGCTAGAAGCAATGGGGGAGACAAATGATTTGACACATCGACAGGGTAAAGGCATCGATATGAGCGTTATTGGCGAAAACTCAAAGAAGGCCGCTACTACCAAGGGAGCTGTCGGCGATCAACTTACTACTGTGGTAGCAATTCCAAAAGCAGTTGGCGAAACTTTGGAGAGACCAATTGTACTTCAAGGGGAGAATGTGGGTTCTAACAGCGCCACAAACACTATATTGCAAAAGTTCATAGAAATAAACTCCCATAATCAAGAACAAATGCAACTTCAAATGAAATTATAGATGGAAATGATGTTGAAGAGTAACAGAGAGATAATGGAGGAAAACAGAAAGTTTTTCTTGTCTAGCAGCAGCAGGAGTCGGCCATCGCAATCGCAGCCAACTATTCACTCTAGGAAGAATGAGGTGTCTACTACAACGGCGAAGAAGGACTCAAAGAGTGTCAGGTCCGAGAACCAAAAGAAAGGCCCTGAAGGATCCGGCGATAATGAAAACAAGGATGAACTAAATGATGTGGTGAGAGGGCAGCTGAGGAAATTGCGTAAACAGGTGGAAATTCTACAAGGTTCGCCGAAGGATGTCAAGTTGGCGAAAGCAATTTCGGAGGCTAAGAAAACACCTTTTAAACAAAACATCGTAACTGGACATATATCCAGGAGATTTGCATTGCCAACTTTCACGCCAATCTTCGATGGTACAGGAGACCCATCACAACATTTGAAGATCAAAAAGAGAGACTTGGCGGCATGGACCAATCGGGATACCATAATGTGTAAATCGTTTCCTGCATCTCTCAAAGAGGAAGCTCTGTCATGGTTTGACGGTTTGGAAGAAGATTCGATAGGAAGATTCAATGACCTAGAGGCTTTGTTCTTGCTAACGTACATTTACAATAACCGCGCTAGGCCTGGGGTTGAAAAGTTGTTCGCTAATAAAAAGAGGCACGGCGAAAGTTGTAAAAGTCATACTGAAAGATGGATAAAGCTTTGTAGTGAAGTAGGTTTAGGGGTCTCTGACAAAGATAAGATTCGGGCGTACATCAGCGCTATGGAGTCGTCAGACCCAATCTTCAAAGCCTTGTACTGGGACACGCCGAATGATATGAAAATATTACGTGTTAAGCAGAATGAATTTATGGCTTATGAGGAAATTCAACAGGAAGAGCTTCGGCAAATGAAGGAGAAGGCGAAGCAGATCCATTCTATCAACAGTTACTCTCCAGAGGAGAAGGAGGAAGTTGAGATTAGAGCAGCAGCGACTGGCAAAAGCCCCATCACCAATAGTTGTGGTTCCTAGGTTGAGCAGAATCAGGTACAACAACAGCCTAATGGTAATCAGCAGTGGAATTCGGCCAAGCGGGATAACTATGAAGGAAGAGGGCGACAAGAAAATAGGGGAAGGAATGATGGCGGAAATGGACGTGATACTCGACGACAAGGGGATATGAGGCATAATGGCGGTAACAAGAATTTCGGCGAAAGAAAGACATACCAGCAGATTTTCAGGACGCCACTCTCCCAAAGCTTCGCGTTTCATATACTGATGCTTGGGGGCAAATTGAGAGTTCACATTGCAGAGATGAGATTCGCTATCCATACAACAGGGGAAACCCTAAGTTTCCTTCATCTAACACTACTGTTTATTGCCAATACCATCAGTTATATGGCCATTCTACTGAAAATTGTGCAGGTGTGCAGCGCGAAGTCCGTAGATTCATTCGCCAAGGGAAATTTCAGGAGTTCCTTGAATTGCCGCCACCACCGCCAGTAACCTCAATGATGGTGCAACCAATCCAGGCTGTTCATTTGCCAGATGTGTTTCAGGTGACTATTGAGCGAGATTTGGAGGTATTGGATTGTTTCTCTATTGTGTATTCAAAGATCACCAGAGATGAATTCCACAGTAACATTATGTCGAGAGTTCATAAGCGAGATAGGTCAGGGAAGGAGATTTGCAGTGTCGCTGTCAAGCCAACACCTTTGAAGGAATGGATGAAAGCTCATGTATGTTTCTCGGCGGAAGAAGTTCCAGAGGAGGGGCGAAACCATAATGATCCTTTGGTCTTGACTATTTAGATGGGAAAGTATAATGTCCCTAGAGTGCTTGTGGACCCTGGGAGTTCGGTTGATATTCTTTTCAATTCAGCTTATCAGGATATGCAGTCTAAAGATTCGCTGATAGCCTCAATGGTGCAGCGAAATATAACATTTATGGATTCAACGGGATCGCGTCCAAGCCTAAGGGCGAAGTCACACTAAAAGTGGTCACCTGTAAGGAATTAACTCTAGACACCACTTTTGTGTCGTGGATGTGGATTCGTCGTATGCTGAAATTCTCGGGAGACCTTGGTTGCACAGTCTGAAGGAAGTTCCGTCTACTTATCATCAGCGCTTGAGGTTCCCAACACCTAAAGGAGTCGCCGAATTTGTAGGAGATCCAGCCGAGGCCAAAGCTTGGAATATCGCTGATGTGGAGATGCGCGAAAGTAGGAAGGCGAGATTGAATGAGAAAAAGAGGCAAGAACAAAAATTTTTAAGGACCAAGAAATTAAAAAAATTGTCGCCAATCCTTTACAGTATGTCCATTCGGTGCAAGGAGAAACTTCGGGGAAAGGGGTTGTAGCGCCTTTATAGAAATTAAAGGAACCTTCGCCGATGGGGGAACCAGAACTGCATTTTACAGCAATAGAACCTACAAGAGATGTGAACATCGGCGATGAGGGAAACCCAAAGATGGTAAAAGTTGGTACACTATTGACAGAAAAAGAGTCAGCGCAGTTGGAGGCCTTGTTAAAGGAGTATGTGGACGTCTTCGCTTGGAGGATGGATGAGATGCCAGGGATTGATCCAGAAATAGCATGTCATAAATTGGACATCGACCCAAAGGTCAGACCATTCAAGCAGCGAATACGCAAGTTGGCTCCAGCGTACAAGGAAGCAGTGGAGACTGAATTGAAAAGATGAAGGCGTCAGGCATCATTAGACCAGTGCAATATCCTGAATGGATAGCGAACATGGTGGTAGTACCTAAGAATAACAAGGGAGTATGAATTAGCATCGACTTCAGCGACCTTAACAGGGCTTGTCCAAAAAACAGCTTTCCGCTGCCAAGCATTGATCAGACGGTGGACGCTACTTCTGGCCATGAACTCTTGTCCTTCATGGATGGCTATTCAGGATACAACCAGATACCTTTGGCGTTGGAAGATCGGCGGCATATGGCTTTCTTTTCAACCAAAGGGTTATTCTGCTATACTCGGATGCCTTTTGGGGTGAATAATGCTGGGACCACTTATCAGGAAATGGCTCATAAGATGTTTGAAAAGTGGATTGGCGGACCATGGAGGTTTATGTGGATGATATGCTGGTAAAGAGCAAGAAAAAGCATACCCATGTACAAGACTTAAAGGAAATATTCGACCATATGCGACTCACCAAGTTGAAGATAAACCCAGCCAAGTGTGTTTTCGGCGTTACCTCGGGGAAGTTTTTGGGATCACAAAAAATGGGGTTAAAGCAGATCAGGCGAAGGTGCAAGCTATCATGGATATGCCTTCTCCGGCGACAGTGAAAGATATTCAGCGTCTCAACGGAACTTTGGCTTCGCTTAATAGATTTATCTCAAGATTCTCTGATAAATGCAAGCTTTTCTTTAATATGTTGGAAAAGGGAGAAAAATTCGCCTGGACGGATTATCACGAGGCTGCATTTCAAGGCATCAAAAGATATCTCGCCACTCTACCAGCTATTCAGCCACCAGAACCCGGCGAAGAACTAAGGGTCTATCTCGCCGCAACTCCTGGAGCCATCGGTGCGGTGTTGGTAAGAACGAAAGATAGAGAAACGCCGATATATTATATTAGCAAGACCCTACAAGGAGCCGAGAAAAATTATACCAAGCTTGAACAGCTAATTCTAGCACTGGTTTTCCACTACACCATATCTAGCAGATAGCAACTCATAGTCGCAACACACTGTCAGCTATTGCTAAATAGCAACATGAATTGCAACTGCCCAACAACATTCAAGCAGCGCACATGTGCCTGTTGTTTGCGTGGCAAGTCACACATTGAGTATGTTTTAAACCCAAAATCGTACACCCTCATTTCCCTTCCAGGATTTTTGTACCCCAAAATCCACTGTTGGGCGGGATATCTAATCCAGTTCCCACTCTTTTATCCCCATTTTCATTTCGTCAACTCCAATGCTCTCTCTCAAAACCTCTCTTTCCCCCAAAACATACCAAAAAAAAAAACTCTCTCAAAACCTCTCTCAACTCCATTCTCGACGATTCAGGCTGGGTAATTATTTTTCTTTCTCCCAGAACTCTAATTCTTCAACTAATTTCTGCTTTTGGTACTCTCAAAGACCTAATTTTCGTTGTTTGTTCTTTGTAGGTATAGATCTGACGGTTTCTGGTGATACTGCTGCTGATTTTGTTTGTTCTTTGTAGGTATAAATCTCACTTGTTTTGTTCATTTAGGTATTAGGGTAAAGGGTTCTGTATGAGGGTTTTTGGGTAAAGGGTTATGCAGTTGTGTATGAGGATTTTAGGGTAAAGGTTCAGCTGTTCATTGTTAGGTTATAAATTTGTTGTTTTTGGGTAAAGGGATTATGTTGTTGATTGTTAGGTTTTAGGGTATTTTTTTGGGTAAAGGGTTCTGTTGTTGTTCTGTTGTTGTTTTTGGGTAAAGGGTTATGCAGTTGTGTATGAGGGTTTTAGGGTAAAGGTTCAGCTGTTCATTGTTAGGTTATAAATCAGTTGTTTTTGTGTAAAGGGGTTATGTTGTTGATTGTTAGGTTTTAGGGAATTTTTGTTGGGTAAAGGGTTCTGTTGTTGTTCTATCAAATCACTACGCCACAGGGTCTGATTTGTAACGTTTTATTTTTCGCATCTGCAACGTTTTTTGACGTTGCACACGTGGCAACGTCAAAAAACGTTGCGCATTTTTTTTTAACGTTGCTCCAATTAGGAATTATTAAAATTAATTAAGCAACGTTAATAACGTTGCCAATAACGTTGCGCATGAAGGGCTAAATACGTCTTTTTACCGGAAAATAGATTTTCCGGGTTTATATTTAGTTTTGCCTATTTTTTTTTATTTACCTTATCTGCTCGTCTCTCTCTCTTCTTCTCCGTCTCTCCCATTCTTATTCGCATTCTTATTCTTATCCTCTCCATCTCTCCATCGTTCTCTGCTTCTCATCTTCTTTCTCAACCTTATTCTCACAGATCGAACGTTTACTATCATGAATCAAAGACTAATCAAACATCCAAAGCTATCTCAGAAATCATATTTGTGAGATACCAGAAGATTAAAATCAAACTCAGAAAGAAAACATAACCCTAGAAGATCGTTGTGGAAATTGAAGAAATTCGTTGATTCTACAGGTATAAACCCTAACCCTAACTACTGTTGTTAAATCTATTTGATTTGTTCACGATTTACGTTTGACCTAGAAATTGATTTGGTTCCTGATTTTGATTTTGACCTAAAATGTTTGTTTTCCTTTGAATGATGTATGATGTTATGGGTTTTTGTTTTTGTGATGATTGAATGATGTGTGATGTTATGGGTTTTATTTTTGTGATGATTCCTGTAATGATATTCAATAAATTACTCTCTTGGTTCTTCGAATTGATTCAATGGATGGGTTCTAAAATATATACTGGATGAAAAAAGAAGCTAAATTAGTGTTTAGGATTTGGGATAATTAAACCCATATCCCGTCTGCACATATCAGATCTTGATAGAAACAGTCACCAGTAATCCCCATAGGAACAAGTTCCATCTCTAAAATGATGAAATCTGCTAGCATCCCTCGCAACAATTTCCCGTCTTGTAGTTGTAACCGGAGCTATCAATTTGATTACGTTGTGAAATGGCTATGTACTACTCTGTGAGACCTTTTGTTCATTTTACTGATGGTGGTGGTGGTGGTGGTGGCGGTGGAGCTAAAAGAACAACCCTCAGCTCTGCTCATGGTGGTTCTGCAATTGATGGCGGTGCTAGGAACCGATTCCTACCCCCAAAAAAGCAGCAACACATCAGCACGGTGTCACAACTGCTTGCTGGTGGAATTGCAGGAGCTGTCAGTAAAACCTGTACTGCTCCTATCTTTAAGAATTAGATGTAAAACTGTTGCCTCACTGTGTAGATCTTTTGTAGACTTCAGACAGTAGTTTTCTAATTGTTCAATGTAATTGCTTTAAGGTGGCAGTGGAGGTGGTCGTGGACGCGGTGTAAGTTCTGCAATCAACATTCTTGGTACTATTAGTTCTGCATTTGTGCATAATACTGATGTAGGTTCTTTTCTTTACATGTTTTAGGATCGATTCAAAGGTCTCGACTGTTTCCTCACAGGTATATTTCCAACTGAAATTTGGATCATGGTTTCTTTCCTGCATAAGAGTTCACTCTGAACCTCAGCTTCTACCTGTCCTATAGGAATAAGAATGTTGCAATACATTGAAGTTGCTTGATTTTGTTAACATGATTTCCTTTGCTCGCTAGCATGAATTGTCATTGTCAATAAAGTAGTTTCTTCACTAACTTTGTGTTTTTACTGTATTTTGTATCAGCAAGAGTATGTGAATCAACAAGAACCAAGCAACTCCAGTAAGAAATCTCATTTACCCAGTTGTGCTATTTGTTAGTATGTCGCGGCCCTTGTTGTTGTTGCTGTTGTTGTGTTAGTTTTGTGGTAGGGTAGGTAAATGGATGGCAAAAGGATTATGTTTGTTTGTATGTCTAATTTTGATTATGATGTGTGTTTTTTCGGATGCAGCTATTGGAGACAATGGTTAAGAATTGCGGGGATATCGTGCATTTTCAGATTGCGGATAGGAATATTTTGCAGGAGATGATTAAAATTGCGAGGAAGAAGGTGAGTTTTTTTGTGTTTTTTTTGTGGTTGTATGTGGTTGCACTGTGTGAGCCGCCATGACCATGAAGAGTGTAGGAACTGCAGCTCTTAGTATGGTGGAAGAAGTCTGCAGGCAATTTAACACCATCCCTGAACTCATGGAGTGTACAACAAAGCCTGACAATGATAATATAGGTTATCTCTTCTATAATATAGGTTTGCCTGAATCAAATGGTTACATTTATGTTGAGGCAAATGGTGGCTTCCAGTTTCTTAAATTCGTTTTTCTTACATTTGCTCTCTTACTACCATGTCTAGAAAATAGCAGTGTCAACGTCACATTGTTCTCAGCCCAAAACGATTGAATATGAGATGGCTTTAGAATGGTGTTTACTACAAACTAGAGCAGACAAGTATTGGAAGGAACTACACAAGGTCAGAACACTTGCTTCTTTTCCTGCTAGAGCAGACAAGTATTGGAAGGAACTACACAAGGTCAGAACACTTGCTTCTTTTCCTGCTAACTAATTTTTTATTTTTCAACTTTGTAGTGCCAACATTTTTTATTGGTTTTTCTTTATGCAACAAGGAGAAGAGGTGAGGAAACTAAGGGCATAACTTATTCCCAGTTCTCAAGCAGGAATGGAGTGTGTATGAGTCTACGGGTTATAACCTTCCAGAGGACGAGGTAAAATGTTGTAAAATGTTGGCTGGTGTTAGTTGTTGCATTGTGAAGAGTCACTTATTCTCGGGTTTCTATCTTTACCTGTAGGCTCAAGCTAACTAGTGGAGCATTGCTATCCACTCTTAACGAGTTGTTTCTCTTTTTCGCGACATCTCGATTAGCACATGTTTTAAGGGGACAGTTTCATATGCTTGTGTCAAAATGCAACATCTCTACAGTTAGCTTCCTGTCCATTGTCTTTGACAGTTTACAAGATGCTGACTTGAACCCTCAACTTGCTATTGTTGTTGTAAGTTGTGCCACCTCTTTAACTTCATCATATGAACTTTAGAATAATGATAGAATATGGAATCACTAGGGAGCCAAGAAAGATGTGCCCATGGATTTGTAATATAGATTTTGTAATACATCATATTTATTTATTTATCTTTTGTATTTGTATTTGTATTTGTATTTGTATTTGTAATACATTTTTTTAATTTAAATACAGAATTTCTTTATTTTGTAATTTTATTTTTTTTTAATTTTAATTAAAAAATCCGCAACGTTTATAGGCGTTGCCTAAATTACAGAAAACGTTGCTCTAAATAAATTCTGCAACGTTACTTACGTTGTTTTAAATAAAAAAGTGCAACGGAAGATGCAACGTTACTTCCGTTGCTTTAATTAATTAGAGCAACGTTAATAGACGTCACGAAAAATTTGTAACGCCGTATTTGCAACGCTAATAGATGTTGCTTTAATTCTGCGCAACGTCTATAAGCGTTACAAACAGGCCCCTGTGGCGTAGTGAATGTCATCTACTGTTGATAAGGGATGGATGAAATGTGGTCATAAGTCTAGTGAATACCTACGAGGCGTAGGGTTATTTATAGGGTTTGTCAAGAAAAATGGTGGTGATAACACCTTATTCTCATTACTCATTGTAAGAATGGTAAAGGGTTACTGTCACTAAGCGAAATAGAATACCATTTGCTCAAAAATGGCATTGAACTGACGTATACAACATGGGGTTTTCATGGGGAAAGTTATGTACGTAAGGGTAATGCTTCAACAAAAGATGTAGATGTCAATGTAGGTGAACAAACTGATGATGTTGAACCTGTAGTTGAGTCTTTTGTCGAACCTGGAGTAGAGTCTTTTGTCGAACCTGCAGTAGAAGGTCATCCTACAACAGAAGGTGTAAATGAGAATGTTGAAGGTGTAATTGAGAATGTAGGAACCAGTTGGAGTAGGAAAAGAGAGTCTGAACATGAGCGTGCTAGACAACCTCTGTATCCTTCATGTTCTAAGGAAAAAACACCATTGTATGCTTCCATTAAGTTGAACAACATTAAGACTCAGTACGGGTTTTCAGACAATGGTGTCACCGCACTCTTAGAGTTGTCCAAAGATAACTGATGAGGATTGGGTAGAATTTTGTAACCATGAAAATACCACTGAGGCAGAGCAAAGTAGAGTTGATAATAAGAGAAAAAGAGAAAAATATGATTATTCTCATACCTCAGGCCGCAAGCCTCATGCTATGGTTAGAGGTGAACTGGTATGTGAACTTTCCTCAACAATGCATCCTCAAGAAACTCATGCTTTGTTAATTTTTGCATTCTGTCTTAATTTGATACATCTCTATAATTTTAGGTGGCTGCCAATCCTGATATAGAAGTCATTGTCTCTCAAGTGTGGGTCAAAACTCAAGTACAACAATCGGGGGAAATTTTACCAAGTGCTCAGCCGTATTATGTAAGTCATTCAGCTATTCTAGTTAGTCATTATGTCATCAGAAAATACATATTCTAGGTAGTTACCAGAAATTACATATTCTTGTTGTGCTCAACATTATAAGAGAAGCTCCAGAAGGCGCAGCAAGATATTAGTGACAAACTGGAGGCGGGAGTTGCTGTAGAAGAAACTTGTCCGGTGGCTGAAGTATTTGGTAAAGATTCAAGGGGATGGACTCGCTGTGTTGGTCTTGTTTCTCGTTTGGAGGTGGAGTTGTCTGCTCCTGCGCGTGCTAAATGCGATGAACTGAGGTCCAAGGATGATGTTCTTACTCAAAAGGTGAAAGACTTAGGTGACAAGATGGAGGTTTTGATTGGCGGCTTTGGATCATTATGCAAGATAGTGAAGGATCTCCAATCATCATCAGTTGTAGCCTCAAATAGCTTGGGTTTCTGTTCACCTGCTCTGAATGGTGGTGAAGATATTGCTGCTTCACATCAACTCGTGACACCCTGTTAGGACATTGTCCGGTCAAACCCACTAGCGTTGGTATGTCAAGCTAGTTGTCAGTTTTAGGTGTCAAAACTCAATTCTTGATTTAGCCTACTAGAGTTTAGATTTCGGAATTGGGATATAGACAAAGTAGTAGAGACCTTGAAGACGAAGACTGTGAAGACAAATAAGACATCAATTATTCTTCATCGACAAAAGGTTAGTAGGAGTTATGACTTTATGGAAATTCTTCTATTCTACTTTCTCTATTCTTTCGAAATATAGTCGACTACTTTAGTAGCGATAATAGCGATTGAGATCGTATTCTTGTCTAACGTGACCTTGTGTCATGACCAGTGTTTGCTCCCACAAATACTGTGAGTACAAGAATGAATGAGACAGATTCGATGCCATGTGTCCATTACAATGGTTTGCTTGCAAATCGTTAGTTGGATATGGATGAATCTAAAGGAGTACTCTTGAGCAAAGAGTCCATGGATTACAGCTGAGGACGTACACACGTCTAAGTTCTGGCTAAGCCCAGTACTTCCAGCGGAATCCAGATTTGACGAAATCTGACAGGCGGACGGTTCACGAACCGGTTCGCAAACCAGAAACTCGGATTTCTTCTGAGTTCCAAAGTGACTGAACATTTCGCGAACCTGTACGCGAATCCAATGTTGGTTACTTTGCTGGTGTCGGATTTAGTGGATATTCTTTCAGAATTTCACTTGAGTCAAACTCTAAACTCCTTTATCTCTTAGGTGGACTTGTATATCACATAAATATCTTTTGTGGTCCATCTAACGATCCTCAATGAGTCAATAAGATAAAGATTATCTCAGGTCTGTTGGATTCTATCTTGAAGTGTTTTTGAGCTAACAAAACACTTGGCAGATAATGATAAAAAGAATTCCAATTGAGATTAATCTCTATTACTTGGTTATCAAGTTTAGGGTTTCCTTAACTTGTGGGACAAGTAATTGATTGCTTTATTCCAAAGCAACCTATCTTATTGAATGCTATAAATAGAGGTGTCTACGGACAAATACCGCAAGCATCAAGCATACGTGAAGGTCCTTAGGGAAGGTAACGTAAACTCTTTTCACTTCGGTGAACGCTTGTTGTGGTATAGTCATCCTCTATAGGTTGCAGCTCCTCTGGGAACTTCCTACGACTATAAAAGACTTATCTTGAGAGTTGGGAAGCACAGGTAGGAGATTGAGACCATACTTGGTTGAAATCGGATTAACCTGTAACCTTGGTAACCTGATCACGTTCTTGTCTATTTCATAGTCCGTTTCTTCTGCTATATGGCTATTCAAGAACTGATACGTTACACACAAGGTTGAAAGCTAGCAACGCACGGCTGCACTCGGTGTTGCAAGACCTAGTTAGCTCCAGTTATACAAGTTTCTTAAGTGATTCTTCGTGTATAACTGAGGTAGAGATAAGTTGGGCATAGCTTACTCGGTTTGCTTGTCAGCCCCGATTTGTGAAGTAGATTTCCGTATGACATGGATTTAACAATCCGAAGGAAGTCAACTTGTGTGTGGTAAACTGATAGAGGACAGTTAGATCATACGTCAACAATTAGGTTGTAAAGCCAGTATTGCTGACACAAGCCTTTGACATCGGTCAAAGCAACTCCTAGGCCTGTAAAGGACGTCAGCTGGGGGAATCAAGTGCGTGACGATCTGTGGGGGATCTAGAGACGTAAGGAGTGCGACAGTAGCCAATTCGCTTGGAGGGCTTGAGTTGGTCTCTGCTACATCCCAGACCGAAGTCTTATAGTAGGCTAGTGTTTGTAGTCAGTTTGTACTGGGCGATGTTCAATCTGGACGAGGTCCCGAGGTTTTTCTGCAAGGCAATTTCCTCGTTAAAAAAATCTCTGGTGTCTTGTGTGCTTTTACTTTCCGCATTATATCTCTGATAATATAATTAAAGCACCAAGTTGTACGTTATCCAATAACTATAGAGTTTAACTCCAAAGTCCCAACTTTGTCGAGTTGATCCCCAAGATCACAACTCCAGTTATTAGAGTTTGGATATTAATTTTTGAGATCGTCCAAACTTAAACCATAAGACTCACGAGCCAAAACGAAAAGTTGGTAGTATTTCGGTACCCCTCCTTTTTCACACCCTCTCACTCAGGTTCACCTGCTCTGAATGCTGGAGTAAACAACGCTGCTTCACCTCAATCATGTTCAGCAGCTCGATCCAGAGTAGGTGCTAAGCCGCGTTGTGTATTGCTGAATATTGAAAATAAAGTTATTGCTACTGGTGAAGTGTGTACTGGTCCTTCGTCACGTTTGTTTCACTCAGTAGTTGTACCAGATCATCTTGAAAAGGTTTTACTTGATGAAATTCTGCTGCCAGATTAAATCACCGTAAGAGCTAACACCTTCACAGGTGCTTTTAGAGAAGTTGGAGTTGGAGGCTTCGTGCTTCATCCAAAGATTCCCACCCGTTACGATTAGAATGATCGTTCCCCTTTTTTTGTGCATTTCTAATTGTAGGCTAACACATACAACCTTTATCCTTTTTTGTGCAGTTTGGCCTTGTGTACCTATCTTGAAATATCTATGTGCATGAACAAACTATCTTCAGTTCGGTCTTTTTTATTTTAAATATGTCTCTGCAAACAAACTTATATCTTATGAATAGATCGTTCTTTATTATTGTTGTTTGTTTATTCTGTTTATCATATATGTGCATTTGTGGGTGGTTTTGTTTCTGTTATATTGAGTGTGCAGGTGACATCACTTGAGGTCGGCAATTGAAGCACAAGTAGCCAACCGGGGGAAATATCAATCCCTGGTAAGTAGCGCGTGCTTATGATTCCATTGTTGTATGTTTTTGGTTGTGTTACAATGGGATGGAATTTGATTCACTGTTCTTGCAAGGTACTGCTAAATGTTGATTGTTGCTGAGTGGGAATTGAGCTGCAGAGGGATAGGCATGGAAGGGTGCAGGTGTTCACTGTTGGTTTGTAGTGGTGTTGGTGTTATAGAAAGAAATGAAAGGTAAATCTTTCTGAAGAAATCACTGCCTCCCATATACTACTATTATACCACTTGGGAAATTGTATTTCTGAGTTCACATGATTTTGTTATGCCTCCCTTGGTTCAGGATGCTGTATGATTCCAGGTTCACTGACTCATTAATGTTTCTTTGATTTTAGGTTTTGTTGGTGGTGGTAAGAGTTGCTTTATGTTTCCTTTGGAAACTGCTGAATTACAAGTAAGAATTACTTGTATATCTTACTGCTGATGACATTTGGAAACTGCTGTGTTGTTTGTTTATCTTGTAATCTAACTTCGCCGGTGATACTTGATTCTCAGGTAAATAAACTACCCACTGACGACATCGGACCTGGAAACTGATAATGAAGCAAGTAATACAACTCCCTTTCAGACTTGCAATTGCATTTCAATCTGACATTGATGAATGAAGATAGACTTACAAGTGTATTAGCATAGCTATGTATTTGTAACCTTAGAGGTAAATGGTTGTTCATAGTGAAATCTGTGAATGGAAAATGGATGCATAACATTGATATTTGTGAATGGTAATGAGTTATCAATGGAAATGAGTTTTTGTTCTATTGAAACTATTGCAAGTTAATGAAGTTATGTTTGTTTGACCTTTGTTTGACCAATTTTGACCTTTGTTTGACCAATTTTGACCTCAGTTGGACCTAATTCTGACCTAGGTCAAATAACCTAGCAACATTTTTTTTTTATTGTGCAAAAAAAAATAGTAACTGAAACCATGTGTTGCAATTTTAGAACCGGAACCTATGAAACCGGGGCTAGATAATGTCTAGCCGTTCTACTGATTTATGGTTCTATATTCGCAACTGCTGCTACGTGTTTCAGTTTTTTTAATTCGCAACTGCTGCCACCTGTTGCTAGGACAGTTGCGTCATCAAATCCGCAACAGGGCATAAGCAGTTGCTAAAATCTGTAACATGGCCTTTTGAAACTGCTACCTGCAGTTTCAACCCCGAGTTGCAACATCCACTGGCTGTTGCTTTCTGCTAAATATGGTGTAGTGTTCGCATCTCAGCGACTTCGCCCATACTTCCATGCTCATCCTATTACTGTCTTGACCAAAACGCCAATTGAATCCATCTTGCATAGCTCCCAGAGAGTAGGGCGAATCGCCAAATGGAATACTCAGATTGAGCAGTTCGGCGTGCGTGAAGTATGAAATACGCACTGCCCAGCGGTCCCAAGTCATCGCCGACTTTCTTGCAGATTTCCCAGTTGAAGAAGAAAAAGAGGTAGAAGATATGCCATTTATGCATGATGACGCTGACAGTGGGGTGCCAGACCTATTGCATAGAAGCCCGGATTGATGGGAAGTATATGTTGATGGCTTTGCAAACATAGAAGGCAAAGGAATTGGAATTGTATTCACCTCGCCAAAAGGGGCAAGGATAGTCCATTCGCTAATATTAGAATTCCCGGCGACTAACAATGAGGCAGAATATGAGGCGGTGATACATGTCATGCGGCTACTCATAGAGATGGGCATTAGCAATGTTCGATTGACCAGCGATTCCCAGTTGGTGATTAGGCAAATCTCAGGACGATATCAAACAGTAGATCCTTCCTTACAGAAATATCTAAAACTTGCTAGGGAGTACATCCAACAGATTCCTGGTATCAAGTTGAGACATATCTGTAAGAAATATTGAAAAATCGGGGATACCGAGCTATACCACCAACTTTTTGTTTTCGTGAACATAGTTGATTATGGTTGTTTGAACGATCTCACAAATCAATATTCAAACAACAACCCGAGTATAGTTCAAAGAACCGAACCCTAACAAGAACGTAGTTCTCGTAAATCTCAATAGAGATGGATTCACTCAAAGGTTATGAATCAACAAACTTGCAATTACTTCTATTATATAGATCAGAGACAATATAATGCGGAAGGGAAAAGTAATGGAAGACACCAGAATTTTGTTAACGAGGAAACTGCAAACCTAGCAGAAAAACCCCTGGACCTCGTCCAGATGTGAACACCCTCAGTATGAACGGTATACAGACGCTAGCCTACTCTCAGACTTCGGACTGGACTGTATCGAGACTGAATTCACCCTACAAGCAATTCATCTACCAATGTGCTCCTACGTCTCTTGGCTCCCGCAGTAGCCTAAGTACTTGATTCCCCTAGCTGACGTCATTTACAGGCCTAGGAGTTGCTCCACTTCCCTTCGTGAAGACTAGCGCTACCCTGCCTCTAACAGGACGCCTAAAAGTATCCAAGTAATCAAGCAAGAATACGATTGCGATTTCTTTTAGACTTAAAGTCAAGGTTAATGGAAATCGATATGTTGAATAGGGCTTATTGATCTAGCCTAAACAACTTTACCTCCAAACGCGAGACGAACTTAGTATGAAACCTAGTTCGTGAATTTGCGTTGGGAACTTCTATAGTTTACGATACAAGATCTACCTTACGAATTTTCTATCAAATCTTAGTCGTGATAAGATTGAAAGTATTCAATCGACCCAAGATACAGGATGGAATTTAACTTCCGACCTGTGCTTCACGATCCTCAAGTGAGGTCTTTCAATAGTCGTAGTCCAAAAGGACTTCGAGATAACGACCAACCTTTATGCAAGGATACACAGATGTGTAGAAGATTGAGATTGTATCTTGCAGAAGGTCATCTATTTATAGTGATCACCAAGGGAGGCTTTGCTTAAAGTTTAAGCAACCTTGAGTAGGGCTCAAGCAAGTTCCGGAACTAGGAAAGTCCATAGCTTGATTACTCATTCTCAATCTTCTAAGAACTTTGGACTGAGCCAAATGTTAAAGAAGACTCATCCTTGTTTGAAGGTTCGCGACTTCTGGTCCAATGCTTGTTTGGACATCACTTTGCGACTTCTGGTCCAACCTAGTTCATACAGACTTAGCTCGTTCTCTGAAATGCCAAAAGCAACACATGTACGCGTTCATGAACGCGTTCACCGTTGGGGTCATTTCAAGAGACAACTCAACATACTCTACCTATACATATTATCACAAGTGTGACAAATGCAAGGCGAAAATCCTAGAATATACCTTCGGATCATATAAACAACATCATAGACTATTGGTATGATAGAAATAGTAAAAACGATGTACGAGTAGAAAATCTGCATAGGTACTCAATGAGCCATATCCATCAGATCTACTCATACATACAGTAGTTTAGTTGAGATTCAATGGTGCGAAGACCACAAGAACATTACCGAAGGTAATCCAAACAGTAATTAAAGACAAAACGTATAACAGCAAAGGCTAAATGTAAGAAGATTTGTATATATTTCTATGTTGTGATTACATGAATATAACCCTAAGGAACCAGAGGAGATACAGACCTAATCTCCTTTTTGTCGCTTAGGTTTAACCCAAAGAGAACCCAACCCTTACAACGTTTTCCAAGCTCGCCTTATATAGACCGAGCTTGGGTGGTTTACAGCTAATAAAGACAAACGACTCAATCGTGGTGGTGTCAGTCCCTGTCGAGTAAGGCGGTTTATTCGCTGGCGATCCGAAGTTGATTCTGGGACTTCGGTCCTTTGACATGGTCTGAATCCTTTCCTTCCGAGTCTTCACTTCGCTCGTCTGCGACCTCCTTCTCCTTTGGTCTGGTCTGAGATCTCGCTGTCGATCCTTTCGGAGTGGTTAAACTTCCCGGATGCGAGACACGTGTTCCGAGGGGTTTTTACCCCCTACAGTTTGCCTCTTTCCTTTCCTTGTATCGAAGATGGAGGGGAAGGAAACTCTCTCTCTGCCACCTCTTTGTCAAGCATCCCCACTACTTGCCAGGTGCGTGTTTTTCGACACGTTCTCCTAGTTTGTGGCTTTTCACCTTCTGACTGGTAGAGTCGGTTTCTCTCATTATTTAAGTTTTGCTTCTCCCCCTAAAAATCTTTTAGACCTTTCGTTTTCATCTTCCTTGGCGCCGGCGACCTTTTTCCGTGAAACTTTCTTCGACCTTCATCTTCATATCAGGCGATCCATCCGTTCTTTTCTTCTCGACCCATTGTTTTAATCGACTTTTTCTTTCATAAAGTTAACTTCCTTAAAATTTTCCCTTCTTCCTTCTCTGTTTTCAAGTTGCCTCTGCTGTTTCCGTCTGCCGGCGGTATTGCTTTTCCCTATCTGTATCTTCTTTTTCCATGTCTTATTCCATGATTGAGGCCCTTTCTTTAAGGCTAAATGGTGTGAATCCTGATGGAAGGGGCTTTCAAATCGAGGCCATTGATTCTCCCAGATTGACTCCAGAATTGGTCAGGGAGTATGAATGTAGCGAGGACGTACTTGTGGTGACGTTTCATCAGATATCTGCTGGGTTGCTTCTTCCTCTTTATCAATCTTCCAATCCTTTGTTCCTTGAAATCTTTTGCTCTCTTCCTGAACCTCGAGGTGTGATGCAACTTACTTGCAGTTCAATTTTTATTATCAATCAGTGGGTTCTTCAGTCTGAGAATAACTCCTCTCCCGAATCCACAGCGAAGTACTATTTTACTGCCAAGAACTTTTTTAGGCACTACAAGCCCTTTTTGACTATAGACAATGAGTTAGCTCCTTGGGGGGTTAGTTTTCGGAGGGTGGAAGGTAGCCGAGACATTCTTCCCGAATCTTTGAATTATTCACTGGACGAAGACTGGTCTTCGGAGCCTATACTTCTCAAAGGTCCTATACTCCGAGGTTGGAGGGATTCTGGCCGATTCCTTGTTCGGACTGAGTTCGAGGTAGGCCACGAGTTTGAGACTCCACACCTGCTTTCTATTTATTTTTCTGACGAGGATAAGAGGTTATCTCGCTCATTTTCGGGAAAGGGCAAGGGTGTCACAGACGAGCCCTCGGGCAGCCTAAAGCATCCTCGGCCTGATGAAGAGACTATGCAGCAGGTAACAAATACTTTTTATCGTTCCCTTCCGAAGTATTCATACTTGCCTCTGTTTGTTTCCTGAGAAAGACGGATCCTTATCTGCAGGGACAGCCGTTAGGTGCCCGAAGCCTTAGTCGTGGCCTGTTGAATTTTAACTTCGGGGGAAATCCCGAAGGTTCACGACCGCTGAAAAAATCTATTTTGCAAACGGTTCTGAAAGGGGTTCAAACTAGTCTCCGTCGGGCTGCTACGGTTCCTCCGAAAGAGAAAATTAGTGTTGATAAGGAAATGCCAGCATCGACGGCGACTGGAATGGCTGTCAAGGAGGTGGTCGCCACGAATCCTCGGATTACCCTGCCTTCCACCGTTAGCGGCGCCTCTTCCTCGGATGTAGTTCCTGTAGCTTCGAAGGCTGGTGCCACCTCGGATTTTGTTCTTTCAACTTCTTCTGCGCCGAAGGTTACGTTTAATGCCTCTGCCTCAGTGATAGGAACCTCTATGAATGTTTTTGGTGAGCCCTATATTCTTTCTTCAGAGAAGATTGTTACGCCAGTGGACCTCCTTGTTCCCCAAGAGGATGGTTCGTATGTTGAGATGGATTCTTCTAAAGAGATCGTCGCCGGTTTTCCACAAAGTTCGGTGTTTCCGCCTGCCCCGAGTTATGCTTGCAGATATAGGCAATCTTATACTGCCGAGAAGTTTAAGGAAGTTTTGTTTGAAAATTACAATCCTGGTGAGTTTACTTCCGAGGTTTCAACTCGTTTTGAAGCCTATGCCTCGGATCCTGTAGGGCAGCCTTTGGATCCGGATTTCTGTAGGAAGCTTGGTGACCTCTTCGGGGGTGACTGTCCTCGAGCCGAGTACGATCTTCGCCATCCTCCCTTGTCTTATGAGGAGAGTTTTTCCATGGTTCAGGCGGTGAGTTGTGTCTTTGCTGCCCATGCCGATGTCACCGGAGCGTTTTGTTAATCTGTTTTCTTATAGCCTCTGCTACTTTTTGCTAGGGCGATTATCATGCCACTGGTCTTCTAGCTTACAACTTTGATCAGGCTGGTGAAAACGAGTATCATGAGCGAGAGTTTCATCGGATGCAGGTGGAGCTAGCTCGAGAGAAAGTTCGTAGCACTGAAGCGAAGAGACAATCTATATGTAAGTCTTTTGTTTTTCCTGTTGCTTTTTGGGAGACATCTGTTTTTTGCAGCCTTGCTAAAAACAGATTTGCTACTTGCTTTTGAAAAGGCGAGCTGGAAGGGCTCGAGAAAAAACTTCAGGAGGCCCAATTGGCTATTGATCGACTTCGGAATGGTCAACAATCGTCTCAGGTTGCCTCAAGTAGCGAAGGCTATCGTAATGACAGTGCTACGTTGTTGGAAGAAAGGGATAGAGCCTTAGAAGATGTAAATTATTACAGGGCGAAGAGGCAAGAGGCCGAAAGTCTTTATGTAGATGAGAGAAAAAGAGGGGATCAAGCCGAACGCCTTCTCGAGGAGATTAGAAATAAAAACGCGTTGCTGTCCCGAGAAAATCATTTTTTCCAACTAGATGTAACTCGATTGACGCAGGAGCGAGATGCGGCTCGCTCGGAGAGGTCGGTCAATGCCTCCGGTAGGGTTTTAATTGAAAAGTTAGAGGAGAAAATCAAAGATTTGAAGGTGCAGCTGTCTACCCAGAAGAATGTTAATAAGGACTTGACTAATGAAAATGGTGTTCTATCAAGGAGTTGTGCTGACATATGCCGAAAACTTGCTTCGGCAAATAAGTCGAACGTCCAGACTGCTGCTCTTGTTGATGAGTATCGAATAGAATTAGCCAAAAGTGGGGTAATTTCTTCTGAGGATGTCAGAAAGAATGCCTCGGTTCCTCGCTTTACCAATCAGCATGAGGTTGCTGAATATATGGTTTTTAAAGAAAGTAGGGAGCTAACCCCGAGTTCTTTTTTGTTTTCCTGCTTACCTCGTAGCCTTAGCTGAGTCGTCGTCCTGTTATTCTTATGTTTGTTGTTTCGTTTTCAGGCATCGAAGCTAATTTGAAGAAGCGGGTTGTTGATGCCGAGGCGGCGAGGGACGATGCCTCAAGTCAGCTGGTGACTGAATCCGATCTGAAGTTAGAGGCTGAGAGCAGGGTTAAACAGTTGACTAAAGAATTATCCGAAGAACGCCAGCTTCGCTCTGCTGATTCGGCTAGATTTTCTCAAGAACTTGATCTTGAACGCAAGCGCCATTCTGAAGAAGTGGCAAATCATGCTAAATTGTTATCCAAGGAACGAGATCTTCGTTTTGAATGCCAGGCGCATGTGAGGGACCTGGTGGTCGGCTTTGCCCTTGTGGGCCATGAATTAAGACATGGTCAAGCTGTGGAAGAACTTCTTTCTCGATCTGCGTTAACTACTGCCTTTGCTACCAGTATGGCCTGCCGAAAGGATGGTCGCTCCCTTTTCAGAACCATCGGTGTTGAACCTCCTACTTATGGTGCTATTGGTGCTCATGACTCAGATGTTGTTTCTCCTATTGATGAGTACCTTCTCCCACAGGAAGTTTATGTGGCCTTAGCTAGGAATGAGCTTCGGAAGAGGGGCCTACTGGAAAAGTTTTTGAAGGTGGCTAGTGGTGGTAATGATGATGATGATTCGAAGGGTGATTCAGGGAATCTTGGTGATGCCGCCGAAGGTACCCGTGATGGTCCGAGCGAATCCGTTCATGGCTCCGAGGACGGTCCTCGTGATAGTGTCGATTGTTCAAAGGATGATTTATGCCCTTAGCTTATGTATTTATGTTTTTCCTTTGTAGTTGTGTCCGCGCCATTTTGCTTATACGCGCATTTTTTGCAATCACACTTCGTGTCCTGCATTTACACATATATATAAAGAATTTATTTTGTTTACCTCTATTGTTATTCCCCTCCTCAGGGCTGTTTTTTGTTTTGAGGAGGTCCCTTGGCTGAGTAATTCGCTTGTAAATGCAGACGAATCAACTGCCTCGGGGTTCCATCTTCCTCTATAGGTAGATGTTAATCCCATTTATCGTCCCCTCGGCGCCCGAGAACATGCAGTCCTCGTGGCCGTTTGGTAGTGAGTACGAGTGCATCGTCAGCTTTTGTAGCCTTGATTCAAAGTGCTCACCGCTAACGGGGTGTCTTGTGGGTAGAGGACCGTGCCATATAACTCGTAGGGCCCTTACGATTTATATGGTCATCGGCTCTGTGCCTGCTATTCGAGGTCTTTTTTATTGTTTGGCGATTTTTGCCTTTGGCGTTACAGCCTGTTTGGCGTTTTTTGCCTTTGGCGTTACAGCCTGTTTGGCGTTTTTTGCCTTTGGCGTTACAGCCTTTGCGATGGTGCTGACAGTATTTGGAGTTTGACTTCGATGGGAGTTGCATCAATGAGTGCGATTTTTATTTATTAAATCTCTTCGATTGTTGCTTACAAATGGAATTGCTTTCTTAAACTAAGTGTTTCATGTACCTCCCCTCCACTGGGGTTTTCAATCTCTGACCTTCTAGGTTAATCAAGCTATAGGTATCATTGTCAAGCTGCCTTTCGATGACAAATGGTCCAACCCAGAAGGGCTCTTGTTGGATGTTTTTGCCTTCGCTAGACTCGCCTGATTGCTCGCTCGGAGTCTGGAGACTGCCTTCTGCCACGAGGAACTGCTCTCGGCTCTCGAGATACTGGCTGTCTTCGCTGCCCTTTTGTTTCACGCTTAGCATTCAAGCTTCGGTGTCAGCTAGGAATTTAGCTATGCTCTCGTCCGATATCCTTGGGTTTTTAACTTGTTCCGAGCATTCCTTGCTGCCTTCTTTTGCTTGTACATCTATTTCGTGGAAAGCTCTGGCCTCGGTAGGATCACCAGGGATCTCTGCAATCCCTGTTGGGGTTGGGAACCTGATTTTTTGGTGCAAGGTGGATGCGACACCCATAATGTTGTGCAACCATGGTCTTCCCACGATGGCGTTGTAAGGAGAGTCTATGTCCACCACGCAAAATAAAGTTGGTTGCTTTTGGCTACCAGCATGAATTGTGAGCATCAGTTCTCCCCGAGGTGTTGACGACTTTCCATTGAAACCGAATATGTTGTAGGCCGAAGGTACCAAAGCAGCTTTCTTACCCTTCATCTTGTCGAATGTTTGACCGAATAGTATATCCACAGAACTCCCAGGGTCCACCAGTACTTTAGGCATGGCTATCTTCCCCATTTGAAGGGTGATGACCAGAGGATCATTATGCATCCTTCCCTCATTGGGGATGTCTGCCGCTGAAAAGAAAACGGGCTACTTCTGCCACTCCTCTAATCGATTCTTTGTGATCACACTTAATATCTCCTGACCTTCCAAATCCCTTTTGTGAATGCGACCTGTCTGGATTCCTTCTAGACCCTTCGTATGAACAATTGAATTGCAAGTTCCGAACCTTGGAATATCCCTGTCGATGGTAATCACATAAGCTTCGTGTTTTGGCTCTTCCTTCGGTTGCGGTTGATTTGGGGGTGGTTTAGGTAGCTCTAGAAGGTGTTTGAACTGTTCCCTAGCTATAAAGAAGTAAATTTGATCATGTGCCGTGACACAGTCCTCGGTGGTATGTCCATAAAACTTGTGGAATTGACAATATTCTCTTGAATTTTTCGTGTGTTTCGGATGGTTTCCCCTACTTCGGGGGTATCTGATCTCGCCGGCGAATTCAGACTGCTCGATGATCCGAAGAGCATCTTCGATGGGTACACAGAGCTTTGGAAGCTTCCTATCGTGAAATGCAGGAAATCCTGGTTTAGTCGTCCCGAATTTTCTGTTTCCTTGTCCTTGCTGGCTGTTGTTCCCTTCGAACTCTCCCCGAGGGTTGTTTCCTCGGTTGTCATTGTACTTTCTGTTGTCATGGTACTTTCCGTCGCCGAATTTTCCTTCGTTCCCATATCGATCGTTATCATCTTGTCTTTCTCGCTTCGACGGGTTCCCGAAATGAGTGTTTATTGCTTGTCCTCGCTCTTCAAGCGATAAATTGTTTATGAGTGGACCTGCTTTAAGATTGTTTCCTTGCCCAGGGCTGCTTGTTCTTTTATTTCCTCCAAGGTAATTCGCTCCTTTTGGTACTTTCGAAGGTCCTGTAGCGTCTCGAGGTTCTTTGAGAAGAGTCTGTCGTATAGAGGGTGATCTTTGTCTAGAGCGTTGAGGAATGCTCGTACTTTATCCTTTTCCGTGGCTCCATTTCCCACCTCTACACACTGCTCGGTCCATCTGCTCGTTAGGCTTTTGGTCGACTCTCCTGGGCGTACCCGAATGCTGAATAGTTTCTCCACTCCTGGTTTGGAGGAGTTGTTGTATAGGAAGTGCAGTATAAAAACTTTGGAAAGCTCCTCGAAGGATGAGATCGAGCCAGCTGCGAGATTGTCGTACCAGGCGAGGGCTTCTCCTTTTAAGCTGGAGGGAAAATATTTGCAAAGCACTTCATCCCTATTGGCGTAAGCCAGAAAGACTCGGAGATACATTTTGACATGTACAGTGGGGTCTCCCGAACCGTCGAAGATGGAAGTGAAGGTGGGCATCGTGCATTTTACTGGAATTGGCAATGAAAGGATTTCTGAACTTAGCGGAGAGCGTTTAACGTCATTCATGGCTTGAGTGAGTTTGATCATGTCGCTCGATTGGATTTGGTTGTCAAAAAGTTCTGCTCGGAGTGCCTTTATTTGGTCCATCATTATTTGATGTAGGGCTCTTGCCTCGGCATCCTTCTTTGTTGGGTTACCTTCGCTGAATATCTGTATGCTTGCCTTCGTGTACGCTGGAGGCTCGGTCTTTTTGCTAGACACCGTGATTCCTTGACCTCTGCTGGTGCCCTTGGTCTTGATGTTCGTTTTGGATACGGAGGGTTCCTTCGGGTGAGATACGTTGTTTGGACGAGAGTGTCCTTCGCTGCTTCCTCTGTAATTGGATGCTGATTTTTCTGCTACCTTTTTGTTTGCTTCGGCCAGCTGCTTCTTTAGCTTTTTTATTTTTCTGTTTTTCAAGATTAATTTTCTAAATCGTGCAGCTCTTGCCGTATTTTCTTCGGTAGGCTGGTGCTCAGGCATTTCATTGTCAGGATCGGATGCTTCGTCCTCTTCTTCGTCGTTTTCCCCCTTTTCTTCTTGTATTTGCTGTTGGGGTGGTTCTTCTGCCTCTGGAAATCCTTCTCCCTCGGGGCCTAAGTCTTCTACATATACCTCGTTTTCATTTACTGGTTCCCTGTGTTGGACTGTGCCAGCCGCCACCTCGGGAGATAACCCTTTACTTGTCGAGAATCTAGTGAAATGTTGTCTTGATGACCCGGTTCCTTGCTTCGAGGATCCCACTCGCTGCTTCGGAGCCTGATCCGATTTTGAGGCCATCCTGGTTATGACCTGTCAAAAAAAACAAAAAACCCGTGAGGTCCAAGGCGGCTAGCACAGTGTACTTTGTCGGCCATGTAAGTCTGTACACTGTAACGGATTTTTCAGACGAAGTATAAGTCGTATATGCCCTTTTTAGGTATATCCTTAACTACTTATTTCGTCTTTTAGCTCAAATCGTCTTTTTCCATCGGCTTCTTTTTATGGAGTTTTATTTCCAAATATAGTATGAAATTTGAAAGCCCTAAAATGGATTTTCAGGTATAGCATGAATTTGTAATCGTTTTTCGCAAGGCTAGATTCTATTGTTTAAAACGTTTAAGGCGAACATGAACTGCCTCTTTTGGGAAATCGACTTCATCATACCAAGGTTTTGAAACTCTTTAATGGATGATTTTATCACCTGATGTTGTGCTCAGAAAATTCTTAAGCATGCCAAAGCCTTTAAGGTCTTTTAGATGCCTAAGGTACATGAGCTTCTTTTCGGAAAACAATCTTTTGAAAATCTTTGAAAAGATTAGAAATATACCAAAAATTTGAAAACCCGAAAAATCACAGGCAAACCCTAAGTTGTTTTAATCATCCCTGTTTCTAGCGCCAAACTGTACGAGTAGAAAATCTGCATAGGTACTCAATGAGCCATATCCATCAGATCTACTCATACATACAGTAGTTTAGTTGAGATTCAATGGTGCGAAGACCACAAGAACATTACCGAAGGTAATCCAAACAGTAATTAAAGACAAAACGTATAACAGCAAAGGCTAAATGTAAGAAGATTTGTATATATTTCTATGTTGTGATTACATGAATATAACCCTAAGGAACCAGAGGAGATACAGACCTAATCTCCTTCTTGCCGCTTAGGTTTCACCCAAAGAGAATCCAACCCTTACAACGTTTTCCAAGATCGCATTATATAGGCCGAGCTTGGGTGGTTTACAGCTAATAAAGACAAACGACTCAATCGTGGTGGTGTCAGTCCCTGTCGAGTAAGGCGGTTTATTCGCTGGCGATCCGAAGTTGATTCTGGGACTTCGGTCCTTTGACATGGTCTGAATCCTTTCCTTCCGAGTCTTCACTTCGCTCGTCTGCGACCTCCTTCTCCTTTGGTCTGGTCCGAGATCTCGCTGTCGATCCTTTCGGAGTGGTTAAACTTCCCGGATGCGAGACACGTGTTCCGAGGGGTTTTTACCCCCTACAAACGATACAGAAAGGAAAAACCTTTCTAACCTTCAGCGAGGACGTTATGATTTATCAAGTAGTAAGCTCCGGTCTTCGTCTTCATCAGTCTTCGTCTCGATTACCTAAAACTATCCTAGTCCGAGGTTGTAGAGTAAACTTATCAGGGATTGTGTTTTTGTCTCATAAACTTGACAACTGACTTGAGATAGCAACATCAGTGGGTTCAACCGAGCAATGTTCTAACAATCTCCCCCTTTGTCAATTTTAGTGACAAAAACCAATCTTACATATGGATTCAAAAAGTAAAATCTTTTAGCCCTAACCGTAATGTACTTGATCTTCATCTTCAGCGTCTTCAGATAAGAGTGTTCCTGCAAGCGAAGATTCAAGGTAGAGATAACAAACTCAAAGTCACCATACATCTTGGTTTCTAGAAGGATATAGTCCAACAAGAGTTTGTTATGCAATTGAGTAGTATGTAAAACTTGTAAGCATATTGCATCGATGCTTCAAGATACTACACAATTTGATATGTTCTCCCCCTTACTCAATACACTAACTTTTTCTTTGACATGACAAGCTAGCACATCGATTTTACTCCCCCTATGACAATGCCATAGACAATTGTCGTAGTAGATAGAAAGATTTTACTCCCCCTTACTACAAGATTTCTCCCCCTTTTTTGTCATAAAATAGACAAAGAAAATAAATATAGGAATCCTCATAAAATCGCAATAATCAATGTAGACAAAGGTAAACATACCTGAAACGGGAAATAAAAATATGCAATTCTCTCGTAGATTCTACAGCCGCACTCCTCAAAAAGATATTACCATGAAGCACAAGTTCAAAAGAAATCTCCCCCATAATGTGTCATTCCATAAGGAACAACGCGACTACCTTCCCAAGCAAGGTTTTAGAATAAATTCTTGGGTACAATTTTCAAAAGTGAAATTGTAGATATGTTTTTCTTTCCTAGCCAGTTACGGTCAAATAGGAATTCAAGGTTTAATCTTCCTAATTTCTCAGAGAGTTTTGGTCAACCATCGCCTTTAGAGAAAACATTAGGTTACCCCTTCCTAGTGGTAGTAAGACTAAGAATTAAAGGTACAACATTTAATCCAGCGGAGTTCAACATTGTAGTCTATGAGGTACCTTATTATCACAAATCGTCTCCTCTTAGCCATAAGAGTCAGAAGCATGTGAAAAAGCAGGGGGAACCGAAATACAACCAACTTTTCGTTTGGGCTCGTGAGACTTATGGTCAGATCTGGACGATCTCAAAAATAAATATCCAGATCCGTTAAACTGAGTTTGGATCTCAAAGGATCAGTCCAACGCAAGACTGGGTCTTGGTAAATCCAAGAGATGGATTGAGGACAACAATCAGGTTTATTAATAACGTACTTCTTGTGTTTGCTTTAATTATATAATCAGAGAATATAATGCGGAAAGTAAACCACACAAGACACCAGAGATTTTTTTAACGAGGAAACTATGACCTGTAGAAAAACCTCGGGACCTCGTCCAGATTGAACACCGCACAGTACAAACTGTCTACAAACACTAGCCTACTATAAGACTTCGGTCTGGGATGTAGCAGAGACCAATTTCAACCCTCCAAGCGAACTGTCTATTGTCGCACTCCTTACGTCTCTAGATCCCCCACAAATCTACTTACAAGCGGGGGCTGACAAGTAAACCTAGTAAACTATGCCCAACTTGTCTCTACCTCAGTTGTAAAAGAAGAATCACTTAAGAAACTTATACAACTGGAGCTAACTAAGTCTTACAACACCGAGTGCAGCCGTGCGTTGCTTCCTTTCGAAACCCTGTGTGTAACGTATCAGTTCTTGAATGGACTTATATCAGAAGAGAAGGACCGTAGAATAGACAAGAACGTGATCAGGTTACCAAGGTTATAGGTTACTCCGATTTCAACCACTAAGGTCTTAATCTCCTACCTGTGCTTCCCAACTCTCAAGAGAAGTCTTTATAGTCATAGGTAAAATCCCAAGAGGAACTGCTA
>JAJJMA010217310.1:874-18934 GCA_023529015.1 Papaver nudicaule | reverse complement strand
GTCACTTGACTAGTCTGTAGTCATTGACCTGCTTGCTGACTATCACAGTTATTTTAGGAATATATTTATATTTTCTTATTTAGTATTTGCTTAAGAGTCAAGTAATTATCATTATATATATTCATAGTTTGTTATAGAGTTTAATCATCTAATCAATACAAATCAGTTTCTTTGTATCTTGCTCACAAAAGAGGTGGCTAATCCCAAATTCAAAGGATAAATCTCATTAGGGTTCTACATATCGGTGTCGGATCATAACATCTGGATTAGAGCAGTTCGATCTGAGACCAGTTTTTACCTCAATTTTTTTTCCTATCAATCACTTCTGCTAGTTTATATAAATAAAGTAAAATAAGATGTTCCCTAGTTTGAAGTTCCCAGTATCTGTTGGAGATGACAATCTAGAAGTGGATTTTTGAAGTGAAACTATACTTTATTCTTCAAGGTGTAACTGATGCTCAGAAAGTACCCTTGGTTGCTGTCCATCTCAATGGTGCTGCAGAGATTTGGTATATAGTTTCACAACCATATTGCTCGGTGGAACACTGTTTCAGAAGTAGATCGGACAAGTACTATTGGTCAAATATGTGACTTGGGCTATAATGTCTTATTTTCTTCTACTTGTTGTATGGTTGAGGATCCAATGTCGAAGAGGGTGATCAAATCCCTCAATCTTTTTCAATCAGATGTTGATGATCTTGACAAAACTATATTTTTGATTTGTAAAATTTAAGTCTCCCGACAAGTACTATGTTGTTAACGTAGAACTTGATTATATACTCTTATTTCTCAACGCAAGGCAAGTCTCTGGATACAAGGGGTGGATTTGGAATGGCTGTGCACCCGAGGTTGCACTGGCACAGAAACACAAACACGAACACACACAGCGCGACGCGGATACAAATATTGCTAGTAGGGTTAGACCTGACAATTATGGATCCGACCTGCGGTTGGCCCGAACCCGACCCGTAAATTACCCAACCCGACCCAACCCAATAGAGTACCGAGTCGGGTTAGGGTTTAGAAAATACCAGCCCGCTAAGATTATCACCCAACCCGACCCGACCCTGCTAACCCGCGGGTAAACCCATTGGCCCGAAACTTGTTGCACGTGGCGCAATCTTATGTAATCTTTCACACGTTCCCATCTCTAATTCTGCCGCGTGTCTGGACCGTCGAGTACTTTCTCTTTCACTTCTCACAAAAAAATCGAACGAAACCCTATCTCTTATTTTCTTCCAGTTTCTCCTCTCATTCTCAACTTTCGGCAGACAAATATTTCTCAAATCTTCTCCCTAAACTCAAATCTTTTTTCAGTTCTTCTTCAAAATTAGTGCAACCGAAGAAAGAAATCAAAGAAGGCACTAAGATTTGTTGTGTTGGTCAAGGGTTTTGCTTTGTTTTCTTTTCTGAATTCTGATTTGTAAGTGTAACGTTCTGATTTGTAACCTTTGAAACAAGGTACTAAGATTCTATAAGAAGTACAAAGAGAGGATCATCAGAGATTCAGAGGAAGACCGTTCTCTGTATGACATGGTTTGTTTTAATCTGAGAATTTGAGATTCTGAGCTACTATGGTTTTTGTATTATGTAAATCCATTGATGATTTGATGGTTTTTGTATTCTGTAAATCCATTGATGATTTGATGGTTTTTGTATTTGATTGATGCTTGAATTTTTTTTCCATGGTATGCACTGGTTTGTGTTGTTTATGATGATAAATTTATGTGTAGGTACTGGTCACTGGTGGGTTATTAAGGTTCTTCAGTTGTGCAGGAAGCTAAACTAAAGAAAAGCTTCATTTCAGGTAATTTCTCTTTGTCTCTAGTCTAAATATTGATGGTTAAGTCCAGTGTTTTGTTTGTGACATGAGTCACATGACCTATAATACTGTGACCTTTTTATGATGGGAATGGTTGTATTGTTTATATTGAATGGTTGACTTGAGTTACTTAGGAGTTATCTCAGTGATTGGCAATGTGATACATATCTCTTCTTTGCCATGATTTCTGGAATTAGTAATTCCTTTATTGTTTAATCATTTGATCAAGTAGTAGACTTATAATGGAGATGCACAATTATGTGTTTTGGATTCTTGTTCTTGATTGGGGGCTATGTGTAGTTGAAAGAGGTTGAATCATTATTCTTTATCTGTACATATTCAATTCATTTACTTGTTCCCAATTTTCTAGTTTCAATTGATAAATTCTCAAGGTTATCAAATTTCTTGATTGAGGTTATAGTTGTAAGCAGGGGATTTTCTTGTTCCACTTTTGTTTGACAGTAATCTATTTGGATTATGCATTGCTTCTAAAATTCATGTTTGGCCCAATAATATAGCAGAACTTACCATTCATGGCTGCTGGTTCATGTCATTGTTTTTGAATTCAATGAGCAACACTCACGTATGCTGTCATGGTCGACTCTTAGATTCATGATTTCATTGCTTGTTATTACTTGTTGTTTGTTTCTGTCTATGTTCTATGATGTATACATTGATACTTACTCTCATTGACCTTGTTTTGTAGCTAAGGAAGATGTCAAGTGTACAAGAAGAGCAAAATCCTGGTAACAATTTGAAGAGCGAAGAGGAATCAGAAGATGATGTTGAAAGTGGTTTGTAATATCTTGAATCTTGATTGTTGGACTTGGGATGTGAATCATGTGATACATGCAACTTAACTTTAAGGATTTTTATTTATCTTTGTTGAATTTGAAGATTACTAGACTTCTTTTTAATTGGATGTTAATGTTAATGTTAATGAATTATTTTACATTTTTGTACTTTATCTTAGCAGTATTTGGCACAAATGTAAAAAAAAATTAGACTTAGGAAGTTCTAATATAAATTTCACGAGTAAACCCGTGAACCCGCTGGTAAACCCGCAAACGGGTTCGGGTTGGTAAAATAGCAACCCGTGATGATTTCAACCCGTCAGGTTTTAACCCGTTATGACCCGTAACCTGTGGGTTTCCACCCGAACCCGGCCCGACCCGGCCCGTTGCCAGGTCTAAGTAGGGTGTTACTAACTTGCTTAAGGATGTACCAAGCCATAGGCAAAAGAAACTTCGTCTTGCGTGGATTTCGGTTATACCCACTTGCAAATTAGCATCCATTCATTAGCAGCCATGAAATTTTGAGACACGAGACGAAATATATTTTTAAATCATGCTACAAAATTTAGATCAATGTTATCTCTGAACAGAATGATTTGTACTCCGAATGTAGTCACAAACACCTTCACCACCACATATCCAATGGTGAGATCTAGATCCAATGGTGAGATCTTCTTCATCAAGCCTGCTACTAATTCCAATGTATCAGTCATAAAATCTCCTAGTCATTGGAGAATTCAGTGAAACTCTGTGTTAGTCTATCGGTGCTTATTTATGAATTGGTAGACTTAACTATCTCAGAGGACTCTTTAACAATTTTTGTTTTCCTAAGGCTCTCAATAGTTTATTAAAGAGAAAGGACCCAATGAGAAGCCGAGATCGAGATGCCAAACTTCACCATATGGCAATCGTAATTACAACCGTGAATTTTCAACGGTTGATTTTCAAAGTGATAGATGGTTGTTTAATACATTTCAGTTTGTGCTGATATTTGGTAGGATTATAGAGCCTTGCAAGAGGAACGTATCTCCAATATATTAACTTCAAATTCATTGTCTTTTGAGATTTATAAAAAAATAGTGTCGAAATCGTAAGACATTGTCTACGTAAGCATGTCCACAGATCCTCCCTCTTTGTTAAATTATATAATAATTGAGTCAAGAAAGATCAATCTGTTATATTAATCATGTTCATGCCCAACCCAAGACATGAAAAGCATATTATATAGTACGGGCAAACGGGACCAAGCTAGAATTTTTGTAGCTTTCTCAACCAATGTTGGAATGGAGGACCACTGACTGGATAGCTAGCTAGCTAGCAAGGAATACCATGGACCAGTTAAAAAAGAATCATCATCATAATATATATACCAAGGTATCGTACGATAATATTTTTTGTGTTGCATGAAATGATGTTTGCAAAATCTTAGTATAAGATTTGTATTTTGTATCCACCATGCAATGCATGTTCTAACCCGTCGTCACCACTGGATCCACACCACATGGTCCCCGATAGAAGCCAATGCCAACTAAGTAGACATGCATTTTTTTTTTTTTTTTTGGATCAAAAAAAAAAAGTAAGACATGTATTTTTGTGTGTTACCACCATGCATCCATATAGTCAAATCATTGAAAAAAAAATGTGGCTACCATGATTTTGGTGCAAGGAAAATAATATGTATTGTTTCCCTCAGTGAATTTGGCCCCATTTTGGAGTATTTGGCCCCATGAAAAAATAATTCCGGCGGTTGTTGTATATCAAAATCGGAAAACCCCTTATCGTAAAAGACCGTTTTACCCTTCCCTATTTCTTCTTATAAACGATAAACCCAACTGGTTCTTGGTGTTCTTCTTCTTCTGGTTCTTGATGTTCTTCTTCTTCTGAGTTCGTATATTCTTCTTCCCCTCCCACTGCTACCGCTACAGCCACCACCATCAACCAACAACTTCCACCACTTCTTCCCCTCCCACTGAACCAAAAAAAAAAAAATCCTTTCTATTTATTCACCGAAATTAAAACTTCAATTTCATCTTAAAACCCTTTCAATTTCAACCTAAAATCGATTAATCGATTCATTAATCGATTCATTCAATCGATTCAATTCCACTGAACCTAAAATTATTCGGGTGCCCTAATTTGAGAAAGAGAAAGAAGAGATCGATTCATATGATGATATGCATGATGCAAATGAATTGGATTCACTCGATGATGATTATTACAGTGGTGATGGTGGTTTTGAGTTTGATAATTCCGATGATTTCGATGATGATTCTGGTGGTTTTGTTCTTCATTAATCGTTATATAATTAGGTCCTTCTTAGCCGATTGAAGGACTTACAGTTATTGTTAACTTACAGTTTCTTTCAAGTATTGGGTAAGATTTTTTTAAAGTTTGAGTTTTTATCATTTGGGGGTCATTTATTTTGATTTGGGTCAGTATTTTTTGGGGTTAAATTGAGTTTATTTGATTCACTACTGGTTCCTGCATGTTTGTATTGATGAATTTGCATGTTTTTGAATACCCCCACCATTGATTTTTGGAGGCAATTAGAAGCTGATACTTTTAGTCTTGCAGTGAAAAAGCATAATGAATGTCTATCTCAGTTGCTTCATTGTTCTTGTTTTTGCATTTTGGCTGATTGTTTTTTGTTTGTTTTTCGTTATAATTTACTCATCTCCATTCTTGGTTAAGAGAATTCTGTGAATGGAAGTTTGCTGTCGGCTATGGAGTATGGATGACTGAGATTTGAGAATTATGATTGTTGGTCATGTATGGACAAAACAACATGAAGAATGTAGTAGCTGTGTACTTGGGGATTCTGTAATTGAATGAAGAGAAGAAGAAATTGAATTGTTGCTGCTGCCATTAATGAATGAATGTGTGTGTATGTCAAATTTTTGCAGGGACGGAGATTATTGAGAGGTCCAAAGGCTCAAATTTACTGGTTCTTTACAACAGAAAAGATGCACATCAGGTGTATGATGTTTTGCTAGAAAGAGCTGCAAAGAGCACATATGAAATGGTAAGCCAATGCCACTGACTGTAGCAAGTGAAAGCATCCATTTAATTAGTAGTACTGATCAACAGGCTAGCCATGGCTAAAGTTTTCTCTCTTATTGCAATTTTCTTCCTTGTTTCCACTGCGGTTGCGCAAACTTATGAAAGAGGTCAACATACTCAGCAGCAAGTGAGCCAACAGGAGGCTCGTCAATGTCGCATTGACTGCGAGCCATCCAAACCAACGTATTGAGTCTGAGGGAGGTGTGACCGAACTGTGGAATGAGTATGAGGATCAGTTCCAATGTGCCGGTGTTGCTCCCATGCGAAATGTCATTCAGCCGAATTGTCTCTCCCTTCCCAACTACTCTCCTTCTCCTCGCCTCGTTTACATTCAACAAGGTTTGCGCAATTTTTTGATATACTGAATAATTTTTATTACCTGTTCAATTTGGTTTTACGAATTTCATCAAATTAGGATCTTGAGCATGTGAGGTTCTTTGTTGTTACTTTGCTAAGCAGTGTGTATGCATGAAGATCATAGCCTTACGGTAACTGAGTGTCTTTGACACTGATTTAATTTTGGGTTGTGGGTACATTTAGGTCAAGGTTTACTAGGATTATCACAGCCTGGGTGCGCTGAGACCTACCATTCCAGCCAGCAAGCCGAATTACGAAGAGAGGGAAGCCAACAAGCAGAACGACAAGGTGATCAAAGAGATCAACACCAGAAGATACACAGAATTCGCAAAGGTGAAGATAGTGCAAGGTAGTAATTCAGTCAGTTCTTTCAAGTCTGCTACCCTTAGTACGTTACAACGTTACACTGCCGAACTTTCTCCTGCATTTGGAAGAATCATCGCTATACTGTTCAGTCATCATCAATGTTAGCAGTTTGTTGTCTTTAATAGTTTTTCTGGGTTTAACAATCGGTCCTTGTATTGGTATATATGTGCCGATTCTGGGCGGACCTAAACTTAATCGGTACTTATGTCAATGAATATTTACCGATTGCATATAGAATCGGTACACATATTAATCTATAAACACCGATTTCAAATGAAAAAAAAGTTAGTTTTTCTGTTTTAAAAAACTACCATAATCGGTACACATATTAATCTATAAACACCGATTATATTTGTTCGTTTTTACAAAAATATAATCGTTTCTATTTACATATAATATAGGCCGATTATAATTCTTTATTTTTTACAAAAAAATAATCGTTGCTATTGTCCTATAATATAGGCCGATTTATGAGAATCGGTTGTTGTGGTGCAACTTAAGTACTGATTCTGGGTTGTTTCATTTTAGAATTTTTTCAACTGGAATCGACCGTTGTGTCGCGAAATATAAACCGATTCTGGTTTTACTTCATAATCGGTATATATATTGACCTATTTCCACCGATTATTGTTCTTGTTTTTTAAAAATGAAGAACAATCGTTTGATATGGTGGCCAATATACGCCGATTCTGGGAAAAATTTTACTTAATGAAATTTATGGTGGGAGGAGTGGAGGCGGCGGTGGTGGTGATGGGGTAATTTTTTTTTTTTTTTTTTGGGTTAATGGTGGTGGTGGTGGTGGTGGTGGCGGAGGCGGTGGTGGTAATGGTGATGGAGGTGGCGGTAATGGTGGTGGTTATTATGGATATAAAATGAAATTAGGTTATATTAGTAGTGAAGGGTAATTTAGTATATTTCTCAATTTTTAGACATCCCATAACAACTCACCCTAGATGGGTTTAAATTTCTATGGGGCCAAATACTCCACTATGGGGCCAGATTAAGCCAGGATTGTTTCCCCCACGCATTTGTCACATGAGGAGGCATTTTTTAGTCCGCGCAATTTCTAAGGCCGGTTCCTATGGGACACTTAAAAGCAGTTTTTTGGCTATTTTGGCCAGCTATGGACGTTGCAAAGGGGTGTTTTGACGTTGCAAATTTGCAACTTTGCAATGCCGTATGGAAATAGTGTCGTCGATGGAAATTCCATCGACAGACAGAAATTCTGTCGACCTCGATGGAATTTCCATCGTCGGTAGTATTTCCATCGCTTAGATTAGGCTCATCCGACGGCCTATACTTCACGCCCCAATACTATATAAACTCAAACTTCGCCTTCACTTCATTCCACTCACGCCTTCGGCTTTACTTTCCTCCTCCTTTGGTGTGAAAATGGCGGAATCTCCTCAATATGAACCGCGTTATAGTCATTTTAGGTTCACTAAGGAAGAGGATTTTTGCATTTGTAGGAACTATGTGCGGCAAACGATGGAACGCGCCAATCCTATACAATCGAATATAGGGGGGCGAACCTTATGGGGTGTGATACTAGAAGAATTTTTGAAAGAGCATCCTGGAAACATTAGGAGTCGTACTGAACAGTCATTATCCGGTCGTTTCTGCAAGATCAAGGAAAAGGTTAATACGTTTTTTCTAATAGTAATTCAAAAAAATCGTGTAAGGATCGTTGGCCAAACCAACGACGAAGTCATTAATGCCGCGTTAGAGGAGTGGAGAGTACGCCATAATGGAAAGTCTTTCTGTTATGATGGTTGTTTCAATATCCTTGCGGTGTTGCCAAAATACTCGCCTTTTTTATCGATGGCCGCACATGGTGTACTTTAATTAATGTAATACAACAATTTCTTTAAGAAAAGCCTTGATTAGATACCAAAAGATTAAACATTGTTAATTAACTTTTTTCATCCAAGAAGAACAGAAACACTACAAAAAAAAAAAACATAAACATGTCGCCAAACTAAAACTCGGATCCTTGATTAGGTTGTTGGGGAAATTCAGGGCCGAATAGGCTGTGCTGCGCCGACCTGATAAAATCATCGCCCCTGTTACGCGATTCTTGTTGAGCTTCTGTAGCAAAATCCATGCCGGCCTCAGAAGAGCTACCAGGAATTGTAGAAGCATCGGAATCATTAGTCGGACAATAACCCTGTTGAGCTACGGGCTGCCATACTTTAGGGTTATTATACGGCTGAAACCCTCCCTCCGTAGAACAATATTCACTTTGCGATGCCTGGGATGAAATCCAGTTCTGGTTCCATGCTCCTTGTGCTCCTTGTGGTAAGCCTGCAACCAAGGACCCTGGTGCACTCACTGGACTGACATTTGATCCACGAAAAGGCATATTATAAACAGCGGGACCACGGATCGTCGCTGGAGGAGTAGTATGAACATTGGGACTGTTGTTGGAGTTGCGAGTCCTATGGCCGCCGTTGCTACTATCTATGTTTCCTCCACTACTTGGAATCCTACTCGGGGTGCTAGCGCTCGGACTTCTTCTACTACGAGTGTTATGATTGTGAGCTTGGACAACAGGGCTAGTGTTCTGAAGTGGAGTGTTTAGATCCAGGTTCAAGAATGAGTTTGCCCTCAACTTGTTCATCTCCTCGATGTGCATATGCTGAAATCTACCCATTAGGTTGTGATAATCGTTACATCTTTGCTGAAGCACCTGCCATGGCACATCTACCACACTGTATGGTTCAGACTCTCCAGGAAGAGCATTAGTCAACGAGAATGGAACCGGATTTCCAGTACTGGGATCAATCGTTTGAACTTCCCAAGGTAAAGGTGGTAAATCCGTGGAGTACGACTGAGTAGGGTAAAAATAAGTTTGTGTGGACGAAGAAGCCCCTGGATGAAGTGCCGAAGGCGGCAGTGAGGGAAAGAAATCACTTCTAAGTGGAAGCCTACCTATTGCTGGCACGTCAGCCCCACCGTAATTTTCTGCCTCTGTAAATATAGTTGTATCGGCAACCTCTCTATACCATTGATAAAATTCTTCTGGGGTTGCATTTTGATACAGCCGAAACCTGTCATCGGCAGCTGTCTCCCACTCTCCAGATTCTCTCAGCAGTTCATAATCGGCCTTCGAAATTATGCAGTTCGGAAATGGGTTGATTGCTTTTACTAACACCCCCGTATGCTGAAATATGAGTCTCTCTCCATAGTACCAAACACCCTCTTTTGATATAGGGCTATACAATACACACCTGGTCAGGCTCTTGTTATACATCTCCCTGACATTCTCATCAGTATCCCACTGCTCCCACTCACTGTACGGTCTGCCTTTGTAATTAGCAGTGGTCCGTTGGGCTCCTTGCAGCCGGTTCATCATTCTGCATGTGCTTCCATCTGTTTTTTGTTTCTTTGCCCAATTTCCTTGGGCAAACATTTTCATAATTGGATGTTGTAGCTGTGTTTGTTTCAAAGCGGGATAGTTCACATTAAAATGAACGTACCACCAGAACTGCGGAGATAAAATAAATCACATTATTTTTCCGGGTAAAGAATAGTACAATTGTTGAAAAGCAGCTGAGGCTTTCTTACCTCTAAGATGTGATGATACGCATCGAAGCTAATGGATGATCCGGAGGATACATCTCTCAGGCTCTTGTGTATCTCTGCTAAAAGAACAGTTCCCCAATCATAGTAAGGTGCCATGTCCAGGTTTTCCAAAGTCTCCAAAAAACCAAAGGGTGCCATCGAACTAGCATTGGGGAAAAAACTATAGGAGAGAATCCACAATACAAAAACTCTTTCGATCTCATCCTGCTCTTCTTCAGGATTATCCTTTTTCTCGTCTTCGTAAATAGCACAATAACGTCCCAAAAATTCTCTCAAGTGGGAAACACTCATACCATCACCTCTAATCGAGGGATTATGTTGTTTGAGTAAAGGCAGTCGTTCGGACCAGCGAGTTTTCCACTTGGGTAAGTTGTATGGAATCTCAGGTCCCTTGCACATGATGCCGGTGATCATGTACAAATCCAGCGGACTAATTCCTACATGCATCATCGTATTTAATTATCACATTATGCGCATATATACTATTGGCTTGCCCCAATTAAATTTCTAATTAAAAAACTTACCCGCCTCAAAGTTGGGAAAGAAAAATGTATTTGATTCTTTCCAGTACCGCTCGCATACGGTCCTTAATATCTGTTGTTTCTCGTTGTGAGTGTCGAGGTAATAGAACTCTTTCTATGGGTACCTACATACCCGAGTTTTAACTGAAGGTGGTAGAGCATCGAATGTAGCTTTAACTAAGCCGGTGCCTGTACGTATTGGAATATTTACGGATTAAAATGGGCGTATAAAATTATAACTAACTAACAACAGTAGGAAACAAAAAAAAAACTTACCGCCTCTCCAGGATATGACGTTATTATTCCTTGATAAATGCCCCGGTATAATACTAGCACTGCATAGTTTTCTGACATTTGCCCACTCGTAATCTTTATTTTGAGTCCAGCATATATTTGTGGGCTGCTCGATGTGCTCTTCGGGATCAACAACATCTTCTTGAACTGGTATAGTTTGGCTCGATGTGCTTTCCTTTCTATTTCTTTTCTTCCCAATCGCTTTCTTTAATGATTTCGTGAGACGCTCCATGATCGGCTAACTATTGTAAATAAGAAAAAATGGCAGAAGAAGAAAAGTTTAAGAGGCAGAAGAAGAAGAGAGAAGAGAATGACTTACACAGTCTCTTCAACGCCCAATTTATAATCGACAGAAATAGTGTCGACAAATATGGAAATAGTGTCGACATCGACACAAATTGTATCGACGACACAAATTTCATCTGTCGATGAAATTTTTGTCGACATCGACACTATTTTCATCTGTCGATGCTTTTTTCATCGATAACCACTGCCCAAAAAATGTTTTGCTAGGCCACGTGGGATTGCAAACACATGCATTTGGCGTGTTCCATAGGAACCGGCCTAACAACCAATATATGCATGGGTAAGGGATGATAATAAAGCAAAAATTGGGTGTACTGGACCTGACCGAAGGCTATGATCACAATTGATGTGCAACACAATAAATTTGTGTATTCCATGCCATAGTACTTGGTTGGTGTGTGATTTATATATGCATTAAATCTTCTTTCTTTCAAGATATTTTGTTTTCAACATTGAAAAGTTGTCTAGCTACTTAAATCCATGTCTCTCCGAAAGGGAGTTTACTAAGAGCAAATAACAATTGTAGTATGTGATATTGGAAGAAACTGAGGATCGCTAGAATTGTCAGTTATCTGGTTGCTGGAAGCCAATGAAAATGAACCATACATCCAAGCTATACGGTTTTCATTTGTTCGGAGTGAATGTATAACATAAACACTTGGTAGATGGTACTGCTTTTGCTTTCTTGTCTTTCCAACACCATTGCATTGATGCTCACGGAAATAGCCACATAATCCTTTCGCATCCAAAACACATTTGTCCACATTGCCTTTATAAGTTTCTCTTCCAGGTCCTTTATATGAAGTTTAAAGTTAACTCGTTCTTCCTCGAACCAAACATCCCATTGTTCCTTACTCTGAACATTGTCTATGAAGTTGCAAAAGGTACATGTTGCATACTGAATTACTTGTTGGTGTGCAAATGGAAGAAAAATCAGAGAAATGTGGGCTTTAGTAGTTTTCTATGGGCTACTTCGGTACATGTTGGGCTTGAAATAACAGTTCTTAACAAGTCCAATTACACCTATATTTTGAAACTTGCTTTGAGCCCTTGAGAGAGTATGCGAGCCCTTGCGGCGTCGCTCCCCCTAGTAATTTTTGAGACCCCTTTAGTTTTCCAACTTTTTTAAATACTAAACTACCCCTCACATGATTAGAGTTAATAATAAGAATTAGAGTTAAGTATATACTTAAGGTTTTGGATAATTTTGGTGAGAGAAAATCAGAATTTTGGGGAGATTTTTGTGTGGAGAGGGGAAGAAAAAGAGGGAAATTTTTTTTTTTTTGGTGTGATTCTTGTTTTGTTTGTGTGTTTTCTGAAATGTTTGGGGGGGATAACATTGATGAACCTCATCGTAACAAACATACAATGATCGTTGCGAGAAATCCGGTTATTGGAGAATCTTCATCGTCACGAAACGTTTTACCGGAAACTCAAGAAAACAACGATTTCGATGATTTTTTTGTCCCAAATCCTGAAGATGAGCACTTATATGATGAACCCATTGCTTCAAATACACAGGTATACTTCAAAATCATGTTTTATGGCCGAAATCGAGCTAAAGGTGAGACTTTTATGTCTCACCAGCGCCATATTCGGCCCCTATTATGGCAGCCGAATGTTCAAGACAAAGAACAGTTCGGCTGCCATAATAGGGGCCGAATGTTGTTTTTTTCGAAATATATTCACACATTCGGCCTCTAAACTTTAGCAGCCGAATCCGCATTCGGCTGCTAACCTAAGTACCAATAGAGGCCGAATGTAGGCTGCTGAATAAGAACTTGGATTCTTATTTTACAGCTTCATATTCGGCTGGTAAAAGCTCACATAATAGGGGCCGAATGATAATTCGGCCTGTAAATTTTAACAGCCGAATGTACATTCGGCTTCTAACATGAGTTATCGTGCAAGCCGAATGTTAATTCGGCTGGCACTATGAGCCAAAATGAAGGCCGAATGTTGCATGCTTACATGTGTTTCTCTCTTGTAGGTTGTTCCGGGTGGTATTGAAACGACCGCCGAATCAAGTGGTCAACCAACACCAATTCGCGAAGATGAATCGAACCTTGCACTTGTGCTTTACCATGAACCTCCAGCACCAATTCGTGAGGATGATCCACGCGTGATTGAAACACGACGTCAAAGGGATGAACACATTGATCCCCCTCTTCCACGACCACAGCATTTGCGTGGGGAATATGCTCCTGGCCTGCGTAGGGATTATCGTGATTTTCTTCCTCAGCAAGTCGAAAGATTTGTCGATCATGATGAATGGCAAGCAAATGTACCTCGTAATCTTAAAAGAAAGAGGGTTGGTGAGGGTGTGGAAATTTTTCCTTGTGGTTGTACACTTTGCGTTGAAGTTGCACGTCTCCGTCCACTTGTTGAGGCCAATGGCGGACCGAGCTGGGAACTAATCCGCAGTCGAACAGGGTTTGGAACTGGTTTCACTGGTTGAGTTTTATTATGTGTTTTGGTATTGTGTGTTCTAGTTTATTTTATGTTATCGACATCTATGATGGTGAACTTCTGGTTATGAATGTATGGTTGACTTAAATCGTTGAATTTCTGGTTATGAATGTATGTTTGTTATGTTTGTTCATGTATTGATGCTTCCTATTTTGTTCCATAACCATGTGATAGTAGTTAGTGTATTTCAGGATAATAATCGGTTAATACAAAGCATTGCATACATAGATTAAGAGTTTAAAGTTTGAAAACAAAAACAAAGGATTCATAATACTTCGAAGGTTTTGAGAAAATCCTTTAGCTCATGGTAATGTGCTTCGTACTCGAAATCCTTTCCTTTACTTTGTTTCCATACCTTCAAAGTCCTGGCATAAACTTCATCCTCCGTAACATCATTCCCAAGAAAATCTCTGGCCAATCTCCCCAAGTGCATAAAATCATGAACGTTTTGACGTATTTTCCACCATCGTTCTGAGAGGCCTCTTCCATCGCGCACATATTGGTTTTGAAACTTGAAGTCATCTTCGATATACTTAAACAGGGACCTCCACTTGACATCCCCACGACTTTTTTGTAATCCATAATAGTGGATCACGTCTTTACAAAGACGTAGATCTTCTTCCAACGTAAATGGAGCGAAGCTTGGTTTGATTCGTGTTGATGGAGGAGGAGATAATGGTTTTTGAGATGGAGAACACGTATAGTAGTACTGATGAACAAACTTATCAGTCATGTTTCGATAACGTCTACGAGGAGGAGATGCTGGAGGAGGTGTTGAGATTGATTCATTTGGTTTGCGTATTAAAGATAGTATCTCTTGTGGTGATCGAGTTGGCCTCCTGGATTCATTTGACGATGAGCTTGACATTGTAGATTGATTGAGATAAAGGTTTGGAAGAAGAAGGTTTATGAAGAAGAGTTATCTATGAAAATGAATGTTTGTGAAAGAGTCTATTTATAAAGATGAGTACCCAACGGATAGTTTTCTTGATCTCCAACGGATCTATTTTCGAACTCCAACGGATCTATTTTTGAACACAATAACTCTTTTTTGATATTATTAAACATTCGGCTTCTATTTCTAACATAAATATAAGCCGAATCCTTATTCGGCCTTCAACATCTCACACTAATAGAAGCCGAATATATATTCGGCCCTCACGATAAATTTTTTTAGAGGCCGATTGTTGGGTCGTAAAAATTATTGAAACTCTGTGTAACATTCGGCCTCTAAAATCTAGGTTTTTTAGGGGCCGAATGTACATTCGGCCCTCACGATAAATTTTTTTGGAGGCCGAATGTTGGGTCGTAAAAATTATTGAAACTCTGTGTAACATTCGGCCTCTAAAATCTGGGTACTTTAGGGGCCGAATCCACATTCGGCCCTCACGATAAATTTTTATAGAGGCCGAATGTTGGGTCGTAAAAATTATTGAAACTCTGTGTAACATTCGGCCTCTAAAATCTGGGTACTTTAGGGGCCGAATTCACATTCGGCCCTCACGATAAATTTTTATAGAGGCCGAATGTTATGGTGTAAAAATTTATTGAAACTCAGTGTAACATTCGGCCTCTAAAGTCTAGGTATTTTAGGGGCCGAATATACATTCGGCCCCCACCATAGTTTCATATTAGGGGCCGAATGTATATTCGGCCTCCACGATAGTTCCCTTTTGGAGGCCGAATGTGACCTGCATATTGATTCCCAAACATAACAAATAACATAACCAAATAACAAAGCATTGCATACATAGATTAAGAGTTTAAAGTTTGAAAACAAAAACAAAGGATTCTATAACAAAGTTTTTCAAGTTTAAGAGTTTTAAAGATAAGAGTTGAAAGAATTCAAGCATTGAGAGTTTCATTGTCCACGCCCTCTTTTCGGGCGACCACCTTGATCATCAGCACCACCGGCTCCACTCGAACCTTCACCCTCCTTGCGCGGCCTCTTGCTTGCCATTGTGTCACTAGCATAGCTGTTAATCAATTGTTCCCATTCATCATGGCAGGCACTCCATTCGGCCACATCTATAGCTTTCTTGCACCACATCTTAATTCTCATTTTCTTCAAAAGCCCCCTAGACTTTGAAACCTGTACACAGTTCAAATCAAAACAAAATTCTATCAGTATTACTTGCACAACCTTATGATATCAAAACTTGACAACTTCAAAATACTTACAAATAACTCTTTCGCCTTCTCCAAAACTGAGGAAGCTTTCTTTTCACCTTTGGCCTTGCTAGATCCTTCCGTGGCCTCTTCCGCCCTCCTTTGCTCAGCTACTTTGGCTTGGGATTCCCGATTAACAATAAGAGGGTGAGAAATCTTATTGTACCACTCCATGTACCCATCAGCCGTTTCAGCTGGATCGTCCGAGATGAGTCGAAATCCCTCCACACGAATATTGTTGGAGTCAAGTGAGTTCCACATTTCAACAGTAGGTTTGGGATAATAGTTGCCACACCATGAATGGTCGGTGCTCTTGGTATCATCGCTCCCGCCACCCTTTGCATTCAACTTGAACTTACTTGTCTCCGCAACCGGGATAGTTTGAACGTATCCCAATTGCCTTAGAATACGGCGGGGATCATACATGCCATAACCAAAGGGAAAGGGTAGAGGACCATAGTACGTAGAAATCGGCAAGTCTCGTTGTGAAACGATCGCACCGAGTTCAGGTTCACGGTTCTCGTAGGGCCTATAGGTGAAATCTTCGGCCTTCATCTGATCTAACCTCTTCCTCAACTCAACCAATCTTGGGCCTTTGTTCTTCAACTTGTTGATGTTCTCTATGAATTTGTATTTCGCCGTGGTAGGCATGGTACAGTCGACGCTCTTATCGACTTTCTTCACCAACTCCAATTTATCAAAATGATCATAAATCCACCCCTTCATACAATTTTAAAACAAACAATCAACACAAAATATATAAACAAGAGCATATGTGGATAGCACAGTTACATGGGTAGAGATTTACCTGGAATAAGTTCCAATTTCCTCCAAGGTTTTTAGTTTCATACCTAGAGGCCTTTCCAAGTTCGTTGATTAGATGACCAAGCGAGGCGGTTCCCCACGCGTACTCATCAAGAGTGGTGAGATCCTCCAACAACTGCAGATAGTTTGTACTCACCAAGTTCCCCGTGCTGTCCGGAAAGATGAGGGCACCAAGATGGTACAAGACATAAGCCCCAGCGGTATGCCTCACTTCTTCCTCGTCTACAACTCTATCCTTTGATTTGGCCAAGGTTCCTTCAAACTCTTTCTTCAAGTTCGCCAACTTAAAAAATCTAATCTTGTTTTTTTTATTGATACCCCCAAAGTCTTTTTCATCCAAATCTTTCTTGGCTCTACAGCATTCGAGCTCAGCTTTAGGTTTCTCCCAACCGAGGACCTTCTTTGCCCAAGGATACATTTCATCCCAAGTCATATCTATAAAACCCACTCCCACTGCTTTACCTCTAACCTTGAGGCCTTGGATGTGTTTCGGGGCGTCGGCTTCTATACCAACCTCACCGAAAGGCATGTGAAATGTTGCTGTCTCCGGTTGAAACCTTTCGACGATAGCCGAACATGTTATCATATCATTTTCGGGCATACGACTTTCTATTGCCTCCAATAGACCAGTTGCCTCCACTAGAGCCCTTACCCCTTGCACCTCGTTGTCAAGACTCCATTTGGCAGCTTTCTGAGCTCTAAGTAAGCGGGTTGCATTAGCGGTATCCTACAACCCAACATAAATAAATAAGAAATCAATAACATAAATAAACGAATTGACCATTGTTTCTCAGTCGATACACATACCTTGGTCTTATAGACTACGGAAGCATACGACTCCGCGTAACCAATCAACACTTTACCACCATCGCGTGGAAGACCATGGGGTTTTCCGTCGCTTCTAGGGTCTAGCAACAAGTCACGTGCAGGAACATTGCTATGGATGTTACGAGGAGTCGAAACCACCTTCTCTTTGCCTTTCCTTGATGGTTGGGGGGCTTCTTCAACATCTCCTTCAACATCTTTTTCAACATCTTCTTCAATGTCTTCTTGTTCTCTCCCCATCTCCGTAGATGATGGTTCACGGATAACCACGGACCCCGGCTTTTTGCCCCTATTTTCAGCACCCAAGGGTTTATCAGGATTGCGACCAACCGGTGTTTCTCCTTTTTTGTGCGGAGAAACTTCCATTTTCCTCTTCTTACTCCTAATATGTGTCATAAATTCAACTTAAAACAACCAATTTCAACTCATACAACAACCACAAAAATTAAAACACCAAAACAAGAAGAATTCAACACATTAAGCAGTACACACAACAATAATTCACAATTGAGCAACATGGTAAGAAAGTGAAATCATTGAAACAGTTGAACATTCGGCCTTCATTCTAATTTTTTTAGGGGCCGGATGTACATTCGGCCTCTATTCTAAATTTTTTTAGAGGCCGGATGTACATTCGGCCTCTATTCTAAATTTTTTTAGAGGCCGG
>JAJJMA010217303.1:0-11507 GCA_023529015.1 Papaver nudicaule | reverse complement strand
TTTTTTTTTTTTTTTTTTTTTTTTTTTTTTTTTTTTTCGCCGAGCTGTGCTGCTGTGGTTCTCCAGTTTCCTTGTCGGCCTTCTCATAATGTCTTCGTTTAGGCATAGTATGCCTTCAGCCAGTTGTGTCGATACCCCGTCGTCTGGTTGCTGGCGGGTCTCCCGTTATCACGAGCTTCTTTAATCCTTACAGCTTGGATCTTTTCTTATCAAGACAGGGACGGTTGCGGTTGATCACCCTGCGGCTTCGTCAAGTCTGAACTTCCTCCAGTGAGGAGCATCCCATGAGAGGGAGGTCTCTAGGATAGGGAGGTTGGTGTGGACGAGATAGAGATGCACCTCCCCTTCTTGGTTCTCCAAGGGGTTTCTCTTGGACGAGTAGCAGAGTTAGACTGTTGGACATGCTTGTCTTGTCTTGAGAGTCCCTGGCTGGTTGCAGTGGTGACTCTGGAAGTCCCGTGTCTCGTCGTCATTCTCTTTCCAATGGTTGCAGCGCTGTGACTTGTGACGCCATCGCTCGCGGTGTCCTAGATTGGGGTGTCGTGATTCGTGGCGCCGTGACTTGTGTGGTGATCCGCTTCGACCCATACTGTCACCTGAAGTTTTCAAAGCGAGCTTGAAGTCGTATGCTCTGGGTGTGTCACCCCTGTAGCTGGAATCTTCCTCTTATTCCCTTCGGTGATGGTACTCACGGAAGGTAAGTTTTTGTTGTACGGCTCGTTGATGAGGTTGATGTGGTCGTCGGCATCACAAGCCTCTTCGCTTCTTGGGGGTCTGGCCCTCTCCGGTAGCGCAAGTGCAGGCTCTGCCAGTGGGGCTCCGAGAATTTCTGAGTCTCAGTACTCGGTGGTGTCGATGCTCCTCCTTTGGGTTCTGGAGTGGTATCTTCAAATCGTCTTTTGCGGCGTATCCGTGTTGTGGCTCTCTCCATGTTGAGGTTCTCCTTGAGTAGAGATCATCTCGTCATCCTAGACGGGGATCGCTGTGGTGTTCGTATTAGTAGCAGATCTGGGAGTTCCTTTGGCTTGTGAACTTGTTGACGGTTTCGTGGTTAGAGTCTTGAGATGAGTCGAGACTTCAACTTGGGTCTTGATCCGTCTTTCCGGAAGATCGTCTCGACACTTGGCTGGTTCCTCCGAGGTTGGCGTCCTTGGCGCTTCCTCTTCCTTTAGGGTGGTAGCACATGTAACTGCGTTCTCCCCCGCTTTTCGTTTGAGGTTGAACAGTTCTGCATATTCTTTGAAGTCTGGGATGGTCTCTAAGACTTCGGGTGGTATGTCGTAGGGGATGAGTTCGCCTTCTCCTCGGATCTTGTCGCTGCGTAGCTTATCACGTACAACTCCAGACTCCGGAGGGGATTTGATGGAGATTCTTACGGCTGTGCCGATGTCTACTGCCGGTTTTCCAGGGCTTTCCTCCCGAGTAGCTTTCCTCGTGGTGAGTCCCCAGTGGCTCAGTGAATGTAGGATATCAAATAAGAGAGGGGTGGACGAAGTACCTTCTTGATTGAGGGGGTCCTCATCGACTCCCCTAGGTTCTGCAGGCGCGACTTCTGCCTTGCTGCTATTTTGTACAAAATGATCCATGAACTCCAGAGGGAGCGTCTCTTGGTTGTTGTAGATCCATGGGCGTCCCAGCATCATGTCGCTCTCGAGGGCTCCCTTAACAATGTGAAACTCCGCTATAGTTGGGATCGTGGCGATTTCGACGGGAAGGTCGATCCACCCGTAAGTGCGTAATCTCAACCCCGTCAGGACCTTTGCTAATGGCAGGGGCATGGATGGCTCTGCTGCAAAGGGATGTTAGCGTCTCTGAGAGTCTTGGCTGAGATGGTGTTCACTGGGGATCCCGGGTCGATGAGTGTCTTCGAGAATTCAGCATGCGACAGGCGGGTGGTTGTGAGAAGTCCCCAGCTTTGTCTTTCTGTTGGCTTTCCTTGCTTGGACATTGTCTGCTCACTGACTTCCTTGAAGGGTAGGAATTTTCCTGATACTACCGTGTTGGGTGCTGTGAACATGTCTTTTCGCTGTGGTTTCGAGAGACAGAGAATCTCGCATTATCTCCTCTACTCTCTCGTTCACCGGCTCCTCAGGGAAGGTGAATGCTCGAACGGATAGGGGATCTTGATACACTCCTTCGCTTCGTAGGCGCAATTCCCCGGACTCCTCTTTGGTTTGGAAGACCTTGGGCTTGCTACCTCTTTGGCTGTAGGAGGGCGTTGGGTCGAAGGGAGTCCGATTACCCCGTCTTGGATCCAAGTGTTTAGCAGCTCTAGTACGTCCTCCACGGGAACGAGTAGTCTGGTATTTCTGAATTGGCTTTCTGCCTCCGTATCTCCGGTTGATGTGGTCCTCCTTGGTTCATGTTCTTGTTTGGGGGCCCCGGAGCTGAATTAGTGTATTTTGGATGTGTACCTTCTGTGGCAGGGCCTTTCCTCCGTGCGGGTACAGTGGTCGGTGTGGATAGGTAGCGCCACCTCTCTTTCTCGATTTCGTAGTAGCTTTTCTAAGTTGCTTGCCGTGAGGTCGTTTGGTGGATCAATTCCTTCTTGTCGTTGTTGCAAGTCCCCTTCCGGTATCGCGCTTCGCGCCGTTGGGTCTTGTGCTTGGTGCTCAGCGAGGTATTCTCTCGCTTTTCACTTCATGTCGTTGTGAAAGCTTCTTCAATGAGTTCTCCATGTTTTAGTTGTTGAGTCCTCTCCCTCAGCGTGGGTATTATAGAGGTGGACCTCGCTGCTCCCTCCTGGGGAAAGAAGAGGTGGTGTAGGCTCGAGGGGCTTCTCGGATTGGTTGGTTATCGCTATTGCGGTGTGCGGCTATAGGCGATTCGTCCCTCGTTCGGGTGATGGTTCTTTCCAACAAAGCGAGTGCGGTGACGGACCTCTTCGCAGCTTCATGGGGTTCAGAGAAGGCTTGGAAGCGGAGGTTCTCTAAGAGGGCTCGGTATACGGGAATCGTTCCGTTGATGCAAGGCTCCACCCACTAGTACAAATCTGGTCTGATGCCACGCCAGATTGGCGTGGCCGTATGGTTTAGGTCACGCCAATCACAAATGCTCGTCGCGTGGCAAGTAATAGCGTGTTTTTAGACTACCTTTTCCGCAACGCGAAATTTCTTGTGGCCTTCGGCTATAATTCGCGTGACAAAGCCGCCATGGTGCCGCAGCTTTTCCCAAGTGTTGTTCGAAATCATGTTGTTGTTGCTACCCTTTAGACTCGTTAACTTGCTTCTCATGTGGCTGTTGTTACCCTTTAGACTCGTGAACTTGCTTCACTCGTGGCTGTTGCTTCCCTTTAGCCTCGAGAAATTGCTTCTCATGTGGCCTATTACTGCACTTAAGACACGCAAAGTGTTTATTTAGCCACGCGAACGAGTGCAATCTCTGGTGCATCTCTCACCCTTCATATTTGATCTTCCACCATCCACGTGTAACCAGGGATACCGTTAATATTTGATCTTACACCATCCACGTGTAGTCATGGATACCGTTAATATTTGATCTACCACCATCCACGTGTAGCTGTGGGAACCGTTCATCTCGAGCGAATTTTGAGGATAAATGATGGATTCTCAGCCGTCAAACATGATGTGTTCCCAGCCGTCCACGTGTTCCACTAGGAACCGTTCAATTGTATCAGTGGGATGGAACCTCAGCCGTTCAATTATTACCGTTTTTATCTTATTCGATGGGTTTTTGACCGTCAATTTAGATGGATTTCCGACCGTCAATTTAGATGCATTTAAGGCCGTTCAATTTGATGAATTTATGGCCGTTAAGATGCATCTAATGGCCGTTCATTTATATGCCCATTTTCCGGGTGCCGGGTTGGGCAAGAGACTTGATCTCATAACCCGAACCCGAACGGACCCGTACGGGTCATTTACACAAATGTAAATTAGAGCACAATCATTTTTATTGCTGTGATGATATGCAAAAAGAAAATGTATTAACTATGTTCTAATAAAGTTTGCTCCAGAAACATGGCAGACCATCTATCTAAAACGTTATTGCCTTTGTTGCTTCTGTTTTTTAGATGCTCGGTTCCCCACCTCCAGTTGACAGAGTTGTTGCCTCTTGCCGTTGTTCCTGGTACACCTCTGGCTACCATCTGGAATTTGATACACCTTACTGGTTCTCTTTGAGATTTTTTTCTTTGCAGCCGGTAGATTATCAGGTTGTCCTTCATCCACAGCATGTACTTATGTTGCTTGTAAATTATCGACTTGCTGTTTGGCTTCTAAATGTTGTAACTCATGGTTTTTTGGTAGCACCACTTTTTGTTGTCCTTCATCCACAGCATGTACTTCTGTTGCTTGTAAACTATCGACTTGCTGTTTGGGTTCTAAATGTTGTAACTCATGGTCTTTTGGTAGCACCACTTTTGGTTGATCATCTTCTTTTAGTTCCTCGGAAATAAGCTTGTCAGTACTTTCAACAGGTACTCCGTGCTCTTTGGTATTTCTGTGAGAAGATTGTAAGGGTACCTACAGAAAGAGAGTAGTAATTCATGCAAATCCAACTGGAATTCGTTGGTCATGCGAAGACCACATTATTAAAGAAATATCTTCAAGAATAAAGCAAACAAGCTAAGCAAACCAACCTTAACACCACAAAGCATAATCTTTGGCCAAGGAATGACAAAACCCTTTGCACTTTCTAATTTTGCAAGATTTCCTGCTAGTACAGGTAAACTGTAGTTTCCATCCAATACTTCTTTGATCAGGACTAAGAAGCAGTCAACCTCTGCACCTGTTTCAAGTAAATGATGTTTTCTCGTTGATTTAAAGGCTCTGCCTCTAGCAAGGAATTTCTGCTTAGTATCTCCATAAATATTGCACTCTCTACCCTGCAGAAATATACTGCCATATGAACATCATAAATAGAAAAATATAAACCAATACGTATTTAATTGATGCCTTTAAGACAACAAATACCAATGCGTATTGAGTTGGCGTAATCTGAGATTCCCTTAGTACTCCAACTACTTTGTCTGCCTGCTTTGATGGACCGTATTGAGATATGGTACTCCGAGAACCGTTTCCAGCTAGTTGATCTCCTGCTTCCTTCCTATTTTTTTGCAGCTCAGCTTTTTTTGTAGGTACCTGCAGCAAGAGGGTTATTCTTAGGATTCATGTAGCAGATATTCCTAAGCCTGGCGTGGATTCAATGGTCATGTGAAGAAGCAGAAAAAAATTTCTCAAACAATGTGACCAGTTAGACAGAATGAAATGTGCACCTTTTTCTTAGTCTCTTCTGGTCGCCCAGATTGAGATTTTGTACCTTGGGAACCATTCTCACATAGTTGATCTGCTTTCTGACTCTTTTTGTGCAGCACTATCTGAAGCGGTTTTTTTTTAGGTACCTGCTGCATTTTCTTTTGGTAATGGTTAGGATTCTTGATACATGTATTACCAAATCCAATGTGGATTCTCTGGTAATGTGAAGAAACATGAAAAATAATTGTACAACTATCTAACTGGCAGACTTGAACTGAAGTCTACACATTTTTGAAATGCTGCACAGCTATCTCATAATCAAACAGGTTCCACGTATCTCTACTTATTAAGTACTCTAATTCACACTAGCATTTGTCTCATTTTCTTCTCGATACAAACTAGACAAGACAGATTCATGTAAAGAAATATTCAGAGAACAAAGAAAACATATTGCACTACAACTAACCTCAGGCGATGGTAGAAGTTCGGTGCTTTCTTTGGGCCAAAGAATATATTTTCCGTGAGCATCATCTAGACATTGAATATTCTTCGTTGGAATGACTAAACAGTGTTTTCCATTTAATACTTCCAACACCAATATCTTGTGGCATTCAATCAAATGCTCTGATCCGTTCACTTTCCATTTTCCTCCAATAGAGAAAGCTTTACCTCTAGCGAGAACTTCTTCCTTAGAACCCAAAAAAAGGTTGCATTTGATACCCTGCATAGTCTGAGATGCCTTTTGAGTAGCTTTAACTGATTTCTCTGGCTTATCAATGTCTTGTGGAAAATTTAGTCGCCGCAGTTTTTGTTGAGTCGCCTGAACAAAATGATTCGACTTTACTTCTGAATACAAGATGGATAAGGCAGATTGATGTAGAAAATTATTCGACGAATTAAGCAAAGAAGCCAAGCAAAGCAACTAACCCCAGGAGGTTGATAAAGTACGGTTTTAGTCTTCGGTTTAGAAAGTACAGAAGTTGAGGAACTGGAACGATGGGTCACCGTATCTGTGCAAGGAGGGTCCTCCCTGGGCACAGCAGACTGTTTCTTAGTTGAAGAAACCTTCAGTGGTGCAGATTCAAGTTTTTTTCTTGAGGATTTTTCAGTCGAATGAATCAAAACCTCAGATGGATGGATCGGTTTGCTAGTTCCATCACCTCCCAGTGAAGACGACGGGAGACTTGAAGTTTTAGTAGCTTGAACTACATCTTTTGGCTTCTCAATGTGCTGCAGAAAATCATAATCAAACAGGATAACAAAATGTCTGGTTTTATTAACTTCACACTAGCATTCTTGATTTAAAGAGTTGCCACCACATATTGGGATTTTATCTAACTACTGTGGGTTTGTTTCAACATATCAATGTCTAATATAGTTTTGAATACAAGCTGGATAAGGCGGATTAATGTAGCAAATTATTCGATGAATAAGCAAAGAAGCCAAGCAAAACAACTAACCTCAGGAGGTTGAAGAAGTACCGTTTCAGCTTTGGGCCAAGGGATAAAAGTGCCACAAGCTTGCTTTAACATTTTAATCTCATCGTCGGGTATTGGTAATACGAGATTTTCATTCAGTACTTCAGTAACCTGGACTCTGTAGCATGCGATCCTGACAGGAATTCCATACACAGTCACTTCTTTTTCTTCGGTCAAAAAAGCAGTACCTCTAGCAACAACGTTTTCCCTTTTGCCAGTCCAAAGTTCACATCCTACGCCCTGCATAAATACATGGCATACGAAAATCATAAAGAGATACACAAAAACGGTAAAGATTTGAACGCCTGTAATAAGATAATATGTATTACTTTTCCGAATCGGACTTCATTAGTTGCTGATCTGTGAGATTCCCGAGAAGATGGAAGAGTCGAAGACTTCTGTTTAGATAGTATAGAAGTTGGGGTACTGGAATGATGGGTCACCGTCTCTGTACAAGGAGGTTCCTTCTTAGGCTCAGCAGACTGTTTCTTAGTGGAAGAAACCTTCAGTGGTGCAAATTCAAGTTGTTTTCTTGAGGATTTTTCAGTCGAATGAATCAAAACCTCGGATTGATGGATCTGTTTGCCAGGTCCATCACCTCCCAGTGAAGACGACGGGAGACTTGAAGTTTGAGTAGCTTGAACTGCTTCTTTTGGCTTCTCAATGTGCTGCAGAAAATTTGGTTGCGGCAGTATTTGTTGAGTTGCCTGAAGTAGTAGAGAAATAGTGAGGATTCAAGTATCGAACGTGATTATGCTGGTCTTATGAAGACACAGATAAAATAGAACAATGGAGAAGAATGTAGGGAAGTAGCCTTTTTTTACATTGGTTGAAACTGCGCATTGCAGATCTAAATCATAATCAAACAAGTAACCACGTATCTGGATTTATTAACTTCACACTAGCATTCTTCAATTAAAGAGTTGCCAGCACATATTGGGATCTTATCTAACTACTGTGGGTTTTGTTTTAACATATCAATGTCTAATCTAGTTCTGAATACAAGCTGGATAAGGCGGATTGGTGTAGCAAATTATTCGATGAATAAGCAAAGAAGCCAAGCAAAGCAACTAACCTCAGGAGGTTGAAGAAGTACGATTTCAGCTTTGGGCCAAGGGATAAAAGTGCCACAAGCTTGCTTTAACGTTTTAAACTCATCGCCGGGTATTGGTAGTACGAGATTTTCATTCAGTACTTCAGTAACCTGGACTCTGTAGCAAGTGATCTTGGCAGTGTATCCATGCACAATCACTTCTTTACTTTCGTCTGACACAAAAGCAGTACCTCTGGCAACAACGTTTTCCCTTGTGCCAGACCAAAGTTCACATCCTACACTCTGCATGAATACATAGCATATGAACATCATAAAGCGAAAACACATGAACAATACAGAATGAAATGCCTGAAATAAGATAAATATATTACTTTTCCTAAAGGTCCTTCATTAGTTGCTAAATTGTGAGATTCCTGAGTAGATGAAGGAGTTGCAGACTTTGGTGTAGATAGTAAAGAAGTTGGGGAACTGGAACGACGGGTCACTGAATCTGTACCAGGAGGGTCCTTCTTATGTCGATCAGTCCTTTTCCAGCTTGAAGCAGACTCCAGTGGTGCAGATACGGGTTGTTTTCTTGAGGATTTTTCGGTTGAATGCATCGCATCCGCATATGGATGGATCTGTTTGATAGGTCCATCACCTCCCAAAGACGACGGGAGGCTTGTCAAATTTTCCTGAAGCGTGAAGTTGAACATTGTCATGAAATATTAGATATTGCGCGCCAAATCATTGACCTATACAGTAAATATAATATCATAAGCGCACCATCTAGTGGAGCAGTTAACTTACTTTTGAGCCATAATTTCTGATCAATTCGGAAGCAATGGCTGGTACTGGTATTCCTTGAGTAGAGAGTGTCGATGCTAAAGTCTTTATCGACATGGTCAACTCCGTTATTAGTGCATCCTTAGATTCCACCTTTTTCCTCAACGAATTGTTGGCATTGTAGTAAAGCTACCATAGCATTTAACGGAAAGTTAATAGCAGATATACAATATAAATGATAAATAAATATAGCGATAGCCTTATAGATATGAATATAATTAGCTGCATACCTGTAATTTAGCCATCATGGCCTCTTTATTATAATCCTTATGTTGTTTTCTTAGCCTTGACATTCCCTTGGGTTTTCTGCTTTTCACAGACTTTTCTGGTTTCTCTGGTAGAATCTGTGTTTCTTCTGCTACACTATCAGTTGGTTCAGATACTAACTTATCATCAATCACATTCAATTCATCTTCTTGGATCTCGGTATCTGTAAATAGCAGAAACAACTTATGAAACATGTTTTATGGAAAATTAAAAACAAACGAGAACAATATTACAAGCATTACCATTCAAATCATATGCTCCATAATCATCAAAAGGTTCCGGACATGTGTTTCCTAAACCTTTCTCTTCTTTTGCAGCTTGGCAGCGTGGAGTCCCACAATCTATTTCTTCTTCTTCTTCTTCTTCTTCTTCTTCTTATTCTTCTTCTACTTCACATTTGCCACCAGCACAATCGTAACTCTCGTTTTCACTTCCAAAACCATATTCGGTATCTGAGATATCTTCATAATAATTATCTTCTGAAGAATCCATGAGCGTATCTGAAAGTACAACCAATGTAGGAATATGAGCTTACGTTGGAAAAAACATTGGCTAAATCTAACAGCAAAAGCAACATGTTTTACAATTATAAGCCATGTTCCTCCATTCAATGAAGCCCTTATACAGAACACAAAGTACATAGTACATACTCGTTGAAAGATGTAACTTTAAAGCAACCCATGATGACGGCAAAACTAGCTCTTTAATACAACCAGAATTAAAACCCGTGACATCTAACATGCATATTTGATTCTACTTGTATTTAACCTAAAATGTATTCAAATCTAAGTAGCCATTCCTAGATCCTCAGAACATTAGGAGAACATTTACACATACAACTAGGAATCAAAACCGTGATAATCAGTAACTAAATCCAACAGTAGTTAAAACCCTTGATATTTAACATGTACATCTATGATATATGATAATCTGCAAATATTTATGATTATCAGTTACTTGTCAAAAGAAAAAAAGAAAAATAAAATTCAAAACAATCCATCGTTGTCATATGCTTGTGCTTTGATACAACATAAATCGATATCGGGTTTAACAAATCATACCAGCAGCGAAGGTAAGACCTAGTAATAGAATTAGGGTTTCGAGAAAAAAAACATGCAGCAAAATGAAACAAAGCTATAACAACCGAATGGAGAGGAAAGTTGACTTACCTTTAATTTACCAAAACACTGGGCGGGATAATTCCCGCCCTGGAATTTTCGTCTGATTTTCATCCCGCGCAAAAGAATTTTGTTGAAATTTTTTTGGAGGTTTTTTTTCTTCAATCTGTAAGATATGTTTCCACAGATTTCGTGTAACCAACATGGTTAGTTTCCATAATTTTCAGATTTCCAGCCAATAATAGATCAGAAAAAATATCGGGGGTGGTTATATATTTTTAGAAATGGTCTCCCATAATTCCGAGATATAATCCTGTATTAACAACTCCACTACATTTTAGCCAAAATTTCATTTTAGAATTTGTAAAAGCGAGGGAACAGTTTGAATTTTTAGAATGGCCTTCAGCACACCCTACTACGACAATACTGAAATGCCAAACCAACTGAATGAAGCTAGTAGGAGCTAATGCAATGAACTGAGCGTAATAACTGTAGAAAAAAATTTACTATAAAACATTATTTCTTTAGCTTTCTGCATGGTGTCTCTAAATAGAAGAAATTCATTTTAGCTAATGGACCACTAAAATGTTTTGGTCTTTTGCTAACAGATCACTTACTAGCAAATTATAAGAGCAATCTAGGAAACACTTAAACCTTCTAACAAACTTAGAGATGCCATCTGTTACCTGGTTATCATCTCAAATGACAAAAGAAAACTGACAATAATATAAACCAGTACTTAGAGATAGTATCTTTTTTATTACATATCTGTTTTCTAAATGAAAACTATTTTTGCCACTGGTTAATGACTGGATAACAAGTTTCCCAGTGGGTCTATCAGTACTTCTGCATCATTTAAAGACAACTAATTTCCTGCACATGCAAGTGCGTAGTTGGATGCATATCTTCATGACGGGGGTCAGGTTTTGCTCCAAAGCCTTTCAATGATACATTCAGCGCCGTGTGAGGAACTATTTTAAGGTATGTCTCTACTGCATTCCTTGCACACGGATTTGCAGTTGAGAACACTGTCTAATGTTGGTAGGGAAGATAGGATTTCAGTAGTGATTTCCGAGGAGAGCCCATGCATCCCTTTTGCTCTTTTGTGCAGAGCAGTCTGTTGACAAAAAAAAATCCAAATATACTTGGTCTTCAGCAGGTAAAACTTGAATCAAACTTACTGGCGGTTCATTAATCAAAATTGGTGGTAAGTTTTGCTAGCTACTACCTCCTTGAATTCGACTTAAGGATTGACTACACACGCAAGGATGTAGCGAAAAACATAAAAAAATAAAAAAAACGACAAATAAAACAATCTAACCTTGAATTCTGAACGCCTATATTCCACGAAACTATTCCATGATTGTATGTCAAATGACGTTTTGCGTTTGCTGCCAGCCTGAGTCCGTTAACAAAAAAAATCCAAATATATTTGGTCTTTAGCAGATAAAACTGAAATCAAAATTAATGGTGGTTCATTAATCAAATGGAAAGTTTTGCTAGCAACTACCTCCTTGAGTTCGACTTAAGGATTGAACACACACAAAGA
>JAJJMA010217289.1:0-10329 GCA_023529015.1 Papaver nudicaule | reverse complement strand
ATGGGGTTGAGAAAAAGAGAAGAGTGAAGTAAAAAAAACCTACCGAGTCGAGAAAAGGTAGAAAATGATCTCTAGTGTCTTCGTGAATGGTTTGTAAGGGATCCACATCTTCGACGGTTGTTTCAATACCACCAGGAACAACCTACAAGAGAGAAAAACATGTAAGCATGCAACATTCAACTCTAAAAAATTACTAGCTGAATCCACATTCGGCCTTTATTATGACTTGTCGTGCCAACCGAATACACATTCGGCTCTTAAACATTACAGGACGAATCCACATTCGGCCCCTAAAATGAATTATCGTGCAGGCCGAATGTGACACTGTAAAAAACAAATTCAAGTTCAGGTTCAGGTGCCTACATTCGGCCCCTATTAGTACTTATGTTAGCAGCCGAATCCACATTCGGCTGCTAAAAGTTAGAGGCCGAATGTTGCTTTATATTATAGAGAAACTCAACATTCTGCCCCTATTATGAGAGCCGAAGTGTTCTTCCTCTGGAACATTCGGCTCTCATAATAGGGGCCGAACATTGCGCTGGTGAGACATAAAAGTCTCACCTTTAGCTCGATTTCGGCCATAGAAAGGTGATTAAACATGATTTTGAAGTATACATGGGTATTTGAAGCATTGGGTTCATCATACAAGTGCTCATCTTCTTGATTTGGGACAAAAAAATCATCGAAATGGTTGTTTTGCTCTTGAGTTTCCGGTAAAACGTTTCGTGACGATGAAGATTCTCCCATAACCAGATTTCTCGCAACGATAATCGTATGTTTGTTACGTGGAGGTTCACCAATGTTATCCCCCCTAAACATCTCACAAAACACACAAAGAAAACAAAAATCACACAAAAATAACCCAAAGTTTTTCTTTTTTTCCCCCTATTTTTTTTCTCTCTCAACCCAAAAATCAAACCCAAAAAATCTGATTTTCTCTCTCTATAAATTATCTTATACTTAATTCTAATCTTATTATTAACTCTAATCTAATGATTAGGACTAATCAAATAAGGGTAGTTTGGTATTTAAAAAAGTTGGAAAACTAAGGGGAGTACCAAAATGACTAGTTGGAGGTACTAAAGGAGGGAAGGCAGAATTTTTGGGTGGCTCAAAACACGATTCTTCTTTATCTATGAGACAGCTAAACTTACAATTTGTTTTATAAGACATCAAATAAAAAGATATTGTTTATATAGACAGATTCTAAAAAGATGTTTTATAATATTGTTTTTAAAGACATGTACAATCAGCTTTATATAGGGATTTACCTAGAATGCCCTTACACCAATAACTCACCACCACCACCATCTACCATTACAATATATAACAAACGACCATCACCACTTCATTTCCAACCAGCACCACCACCACTGCCGCCATCCACCGTTACCAACTGTAACTTCCGACCACCACCATCACTCCATTTCCAACCAATAACTCACCACCACCACCATCTACCATTACAATATATTACAAACGACCATCACCACCTCATTTTCAACCAGCACCACCACCACAGCCGCCATCCACCGTTACCAACTATAACTTCCGACCACCACCACCACTCCATTTCCGACCACCACTACCACCACCATTTCCAACCATCACTACCACCACCATTTCCAACCAGCACCACCACCATTCACCGTTACCAACTATAACTTCCGACCACCACCAGCACCATCTACACTGATAATACTCAGGTACCAGTGGTTACATCATTGCTAAAGCAAGAAGAAGAAGAAGAAGAAGAAGAAGAAGAAGAAGAAGAAGAAGAAGAAGCAAAAAACATCATAAAACACTGATATAACTCAGGTACAAGTGGTGTCAACACTGATAGTACCCAGATATCAGTGGTTACATCATTGATAAAGCAACAAAAAGAAGAAGAAGAAGAAGAAGAAGAAGAAGAAGAAACCAACAAACATAGACAACATTGTTACAACTCAGGTACAAGTGGTGTCGACACTGATAATACCTATACAAGTGGTGCTAATGCTAGAATTAGGCTAAAAATCCATTTCAACCAAAAATTAATAATCTAGGGCAAACAATTTCAGGTACAAGTGGTGTCAGTGCTAAAATTAGGTTAAAATCAATTTCAAACCCAAAATTAAAAATCTAGGGAAAACAATTTCAGGTACAAGTGGTGTTAACACCGATAATACCCAGGTACAAGTGGTGTCAGTGCTAAAATTAGGTTAAAATCGATTTCTAACCCAAAATTAAAAATCTAGGGCAAACAATTAACAAATCAAGCAATTGATCGAATACTCCATATACCTTTTTAGTGAACATATGTTGCTGGTGTTGGTAATGGTTGTTGACAATTTCAATCGGAGGAAGAGATGACAGTGGTGGCGGTGGTGGTGGTGGTGGACATGATGACGGTGTTGGTGGTGGTGGACATGATGGCGGAGGAAGAGATTCCTGCTGATGTATATGCGGTGGTGGTTCTACTGCTACTTCGAATTGTTTGTTTGTTGATGGTGTCGTTTGTTGTTGGTGTTGTAGATGTTGTCGGTGGCGATGTATTAGTCGATGATGGTGGTGGTAGATTAATCGATGATGGTCTGGTTTTGTGGTGGTGATGGAGATGGAGATGGTAGAGTCGGCGTTGGTGTTGGTGGTGGAGTTGAAGATGGCAGAGAAAGAAGAAGGTGGATGAACGAAGGAAGAAGAAAGTGAATCGAAAGTTGAATATCCCTAAAATGTGTACGGTTTTTATAACATGAGGGGTATTTCTGTCAAGTTCTATTAGTGACGTGTCAATGCCTATATAAACAAGTTGAACTCTTTGGCGTCTCCTACGACCGGCCGGCTTGATATCCCGTCCTCTCACCCAATTTCTGGTTTTGAAATTGATTTTCTTTTTTCTTTTCTTTTTTTGTTTGCTAAAAGGTCCCGTTGTATTATAGCAAAAAGTATGAAATAGTATGTACATAGTATGTAATATTTGCCAATATTAGCCAAGTTTGAATCAAATGCGATTTGGGATTGGGATACATATAACTGCTTTGACAAGTTGTAGGTTTATCGTGGTGAAGGAAAGTAAACAAGAAGAAAACAGCCAAACCTTTCTCTCTCCGGTTTTTGAGCTCTGCAACTCGGCGAAAAACTGAGTTCATATCTTCACAACCGATTCACTCGGATTTCTCCTTCTTCCATCTTCATTAGCTATAGCATATCTTCATAGCTCTTTCTCTAATATGTTTTAAACATGGGTTTGTTAGTTCATTACAAGATGGGGCTGTGGAGGTCTGATCAGATGGTTTTTGAACCTTAATTGGATTTCTGTTTTTGCATCAATTAGAAGATTGGTGTTAATCCATCACGAATTCATCTGTTAGTGGCTAAAGTGGAATTCAAAAATAAACGAAGAGAACCCGAGACAAGGCTCTGTGAATCGGCGATAGCCGTGCTAAACCAGATCTATCGATTCACCTACTTGATTACTACCAGCCTTCTGATGGGATTGAGGTTACTATCAACCTTTCCAGATCTGCAACAATTACCACCCATCACATACCGAAAAGCTAGAACTTTGCTCTGTGAATCGGGCGACTCCGATTTAAACCATTCACATACCGATTCACCATTTTTAACCTTCAATCCTTCATCAATTCGTCCCTTTGTTCTCAATTAACATTCATGGAAGAAGACACAGGAGAATCTGATGATGAGGCTGATGATTTGATTGTTTTTCTAGCTCTTCCTTTTGCTTTGTCCTTTTTAGTCTGTTCCTCCTTTTTAGTCTGTTTTTGTAATAGATGTTTAGGTTTTAAGTGTTTTTGTATGGTTCTTCTTTGGATTTGCAGAGGTGGTTTATCTGCTGCCGTCCACTGGCGAGTGAAACTAGTTGGTCTTCTTCGAAGGCCTTCTTCATCTGCAACAATTACCACCCATCAACCTGCTTTCCCTGTCTGTTTTTTGATAGATTTTTTAGGGTTTCCTGTTTTTTGTTTTGATCTCCTTGGGGTTATCGGCGGTCCTCAGTGGGAGCTGCCGGATCTTCGTTTGAGCTCGTTCTCACCTTCTAATCGCTGGGTTTTACCTCCTCATGTGCTTACTTATCCTCCCAATCAGTTTCTCAATGTCTCTGCTCGATTCGGAAATCATCTCCATTTTTCCCGGCATCATCTCTGTCTCGGCTGCCGTACTGCCGTCGCCGTTGCCGTCACCGTCACCGTCACCGTCGTCACCGTCACAGTTACTGTTACTTCCGCCGTTGACGTTACCGTTGCTGCCGCCGTTGACGTTACCTTTGCTGCCGCCGTCTCCATTTCCGTTGCTGCTGCCGTTACCGTCAGCGTTACTGTCTCATCAATGGCGACAAAGGGTTTACCGATTTTTTGTTTGAATAATCATTTAGGATTGTATTTGTGGGTGATGGTTGGATTTGGAGATTTTATTGAGGGCTGCTTGTCTGTGATTACTTCTTATATATGGGAGATTAGGAGGTCTTACTTCATACAAGATTCCGGCTGTTTGTTACTTCAGATTCCATTATTAGCAAGTTATGGAGAAGTTGGCAACAATAGAAGAGTGCGCATATTGCATGAGTTGATGGATCAAACTAATGCTTCTCTATTTAGAGTCCTCTGCCCAGAGTTGGAATTATGTGCTCTTCGTGTTCTTATTTGGGATCCTAATTCGTTGTCTTTCCGTTACTGGTGCCGTCGCCGTCGATTTCACCGTCAATGCTGCCGTCGTCTACTCCATCAACGTCGCCTTCAACGTCGCCATCAATGCTTCTGCTTTCGTTATTCCCCTGTGTACGGCGACAAAGGGTTTACCAACTTTTTTCCCCGGCGGAGGAATTTGGTTGAATCTGTTGGACGTGGTGGTGCAATTCGGAGTCTTTTTATTTCATTGGTCTTTGTGGTTTTGTTTCTGGTATTTGATGACAACTCTTCTCAGTCTTTTAGGTGGATTCCTTTTCCGATCTGCTTTGAAGGTAGCTCGACATGTACACCAATGCAAAAGACTAGAGTTGGAGCCATTAAGAAGGGTAGGCCTTTCCCGCGAATAGTTGGGGCCCGTGGGTACTTTTTTATGTCTTATCCAGAAGCTTTCAAGACTACTCAATTAGGATTGCACATGTGGGAGATGGTCAGATTTGAAGATCTTGGTTATTCTCTGTGTTCACTGTATCAGCCTCCCAAGCCTGTTTCGTCGTTCCTCAACTCTGATTCCTTGGGTATCTTTTCGTACTTGGCTCCCGTTATTCAGCTTGGAGACTCCCTCCTCCTGTCTTGTATGTTCATCTACTTGCAGGTTATTGATGGATCCACTACAACATACAAGACGACTCTCCATATTTTTTGGATAACTGGGTATCTTAAATTAGGTTGTTTCAAAGGCTTATACAGTGTTCCTAGTAATAGTTTGGGTTCTTCTATTTGGGGTATTAGCACTATATTAGGTAGTAACAGTGGTAACTTTTCTATGCACGGTTTTACATTAGTTAGTTTTCTCTGCATCATTGGCTGTGTCCTATGTCAACTTATCAAATTTGAAGGTCTACCATGGATTGGGTTCAAACCTATGAAGCTCGGGCAGGATGAGAAGGATGATTGGTTTCATTATTATGGGGTAATTCCTTTTTGCCTTAAAGGATACATTACGTCCGGCCATTGTTGTCAATGGCCAGTTGCTGTCATTCTTGTATGCATGGCAACACAGTATTTTGGTTTTGTGATCATCCGGCTTTCGACTTCATGGACTAGATCTAATTTATCACACTCGACCGTTCTTTCGACACCGATGGTAACTAGAAGCATTACAACCTTTGTGGAAGTTGATTTGATGTTGTTTACTTTATGTTTTGGGAAACATCTTATCAAGTTTGTAAACACTCATGTAATGATCTTTAGTTAATATAAATGCAGTCCTTTTCTTCAAAAAAAAAAAAAAATGCTTTGACAAGTTTGCCGTCAGAGAGAGAGCGCATCAATATTCTACGGTGGTGAAAGCTATATCTGGCAAAAAATGCTAAGCCAATTCTAACTTTGAACATAGCGTATGGTGAGAAACCCATAATGATGAGGGAGCTTTATGCAGAGACGCAGAAGTTTATGTTATAAACTCCCACAATGAGACTCACTTCATATTATTTTATTTTACTGGTGTATTCTGTATGTTGGCAGCATTTTAATAAGCTAACTAGCACTAAATGTATTTAGGAGGCGCCTTTGAAGTGCCGCATGTCTAATCCCAGAGCTGGGACGTAGAGGCAGGACATACTCAAGCCCAACATACATCCAGATACTACACAGTGCAGGCCCATACATTGGGATACGGGAATGACAGAATTTGGAGGTCCCACATACCCTCTCTCAGTCAGGCAAAAGGTTTGGCCAAAACCTCGGCCAATAAATCATTTTTGTAGTACTTTAGAGTTCAATGCCTAGTACTTACTGAGGCTGCTAGAAAAGTTATCAAATTTCAAGGACTGTTACCAAATTCCATATGGTCTTGGTACTGATCATTCCCAGTGAACAGGGACGGAACTGGTGGAGGACTTGGGGTGGCTACAGCCCCCCCCCCCCCCCCCCCCCCCCCCAAAATCTGAAAATACATATTTTAAGAAGCCTAAATATCCAAAAATAAATATTTAACCACCTCAAACTTGGATAAAATTTAAAATAGCCACCCAAAACTTAAAATAATTTCATCTGACCCTTTAAAAAATCTAATCTCTTACTACCTCCGTTCCAGTTTAGATGGCATATTGGGTTTTGATATAGTCGCCATAAACACGCTAAATTTGATGTTTTTCCATAAAATTTTCAACAACACCCTAGCATTTTATTTTCTATGTTACGTTTCCAAACTAAAATGCAAAGATTTTGTCAAAAAATTTGTAGAAAAACATCAATTTTAGCAAGTATAAGGTGACTATATCAAAACCCTAATATGTCATCTAAACTGGAACGCAAGGAGTATGATAATACACCCAAAATTAATATTTCAGCCAAAAATCCTCTAACTGTATGTCAAAGTTTCAACACAAATCCGACTATTGCCTTTTTTTTTCCTTCATCTTTTCCGTTTTTTTTTTTTTAATCTCTAGTTAATTTACGTATTATTGATTTTTTCGTATAATAGCAAAAAAACGTCAAAAAAAATCGGGCGGCCTACGGTCGCCATTTTTTTTAGCCCCCAAAACATAAAATCCTGGTTTCGTTGCTGCCAGTGAAATTCAGTAACATGAAGTAGCAACTAGCAACCTTGTCTGTTTAGCTATAAACCATTTCACCATCTCAATTCTGCGAATTAACAAGGGTAACAACATAACATTTTATTTATCGGAGTAGTAAACAAAGAAAACATACAACACCCACCATTCTTCAAACTAATAGCAACACATAACTTAGAACAACACATCCATAGTAGTAATTAGAAATACTCAAACCATATAGCTAGCTGCAAGGGATCTTTGAGATGACATAATAATCATGTTGAGCAGTTTTAGACCCTTCTCTTTTTCTTTTTTTTTTAGCAATTAGGAAGGGGTACGTCGCATGTATTAGCCACCTTCTTACCGTTGGGAGTGTTAACATACTGTTTGAGGGTAGGATCCTTCATATACCCACAAAGACATGGTTTCTGCTCTCTTAGCCTAGAGCAACACGCGTTCGATGGTGGAGTACTGGACGACATGATCGCCCCAAGGCATGGTGCTAGCTGAACAGGGCTACAAGTTACAGCAACTGAAACCTGTATTTGATTGCTGAAAAGAAGAGTGAGCATCATGGCTATGACCAGAAGTGAAGTGTATGCTGTCTTCATCGTCTCTACTTCACACCTTTGCAAAAACAATTGAGAGAGCAAGAGAGGTAAACAACAGAGAGAAATAGAGAGGAAAGTTGATGGAAGTGAGAATTGGGAGTGTTGGCAATTTATAGGCGTAGAAAGTATTTTAGTGGAAGAGGCAAGTCCCTATTGACATAGCAGGAGGAAAAAGGGTAATGTTTGGATCACAAACCAAAGTTCTTATCAAAATAAAAAGCGATCCACTCATGTCCTTGTGCGATCGACTCATCGTACACTCAAATTACTCATAATGTTTCTCTCAAGGACCGATAAGAGTTGAAGAGTGTGCCAATTTTTAGTACTATATCGGTAATACATTAACCGAAAATGATATCTTAGGTGTCGCAACGCTATTTGACAAAACCCCATTGCGACCCTGAGTGTTCAACTTTCTAGATTCAGGTGTATTTGGAGTAAATAAAGGATTAAAAAGCTAGCACCGGTTTGCAAGGTTAGGGTTGCCCAAGACTTATATACTTCACATATCCAGGATATCAGGTGATGTGGGACTATTCTCAACACCCGCTCTGATACCATGTAGAAATCCACTGGCCTAACCAACCTTGAAAACCTGGCTATTTTAAGAACGAGGCCTTTTTTAATAAGGGCGAGGGCTGCTTCAAATATCCCATCCCAGTTTATAAGGGGTGCTAAAATTTTGTGCAAATACTAAAAAGTCCCCCACACTTAATTTTAAATACCAAATTAATCTACCCTAATAATTAATCAAAAATTAATACTCAAAAAATCAAAAACCTTTAATACTCTTCTCTACTACTTATCCTTCTCTACAAACAAAAACCCACCCTTATACCTAAAAACCTTTACGACCAAAAAAAATTCGAATTAAATTAATCGTGTTAATCGACGATTCGAGTTTTTTCATCGCCGATTCAATTCTTTTAACTCTACAAAGATGGCCAAAGAGAAACTCATGATTCGTTTGAAGGCGAAATCGAGTGGAAAAACAATTTCAAAACCAACTTCAACCGAAAAATAAATTGTCGAAGAAGAACCGGAAGAACGGGATAAAAGCGAGGAAGAAATGGCAAGATTGAGAAGGTAAGTTACTTGAATCACCCCTTACATAACTTTTATTATGTTTCGATTGATTTTAGGGAGAAAGAACCCAATTTTTCGCACTCACAGTAGAAAATTCGTCAAAGATGTGCCATCGACCTTGACGAGTTAGCAGTTTCAGAAAAAAATCAATGAACACTCGTCAAAATTATTTGAAAAAGCTTGACGAGAGTTCTTCTGCAACTTGGGTGTTTTTTTTTTCATGCAAACTCTCGTCATAGTTTTTATCATTACCTTGACGAGTTAAGCTTTGTGAATTTTTAGAGAAGAAAGGTGCACATAATAAAATCGTCAAGTTATCCTTGGAAAGCATGACGAGTTTGGTCCTTTCAAAACATGGTCACTGACCACATTTTGCCAAAAATCGTAAAGGGTGCTTAAAAACTTTAACGACTTAGTTTTGCATTTTGTATACACTCGTCATAGTTAGTGTTATCTTCTTGACGATTTGAACCTTGAAAAAAATTTGGTGGAATAAGGTGCCCTTAAATCGTCGAGTAAGCCTTGAAAACCTTGACGATTTTGTTCCTCCCAAAACATGCTCACTGTCCCAATTTTAGGAAAACTCGTCATGATTTTAGGCATCAAACCTTGACGAGAATTTTCGTTTTACTTGTGAATCGTCAAGAATTTCCCAAAATCTTGACGATTTGCTTCATAAATTTTGAAATCGTCGTAGTATGTTGTATAATCTTGACGAGTTTCATGTTAATAAATGTTTTTAATTTTTGTGTTGTCAGGTTGAAAGGGAAGAAGAAGATCCAACTTCCACTTACCACTCCCCCATCACATCCTCGCAAAGAAAAGTACTTAGGAGCAGGAAATTTTCGTGGTCTTACGAAACAAGATGTAGCGGCTTTATCCTCCATGTCGTGTCCCACTCCTTCTTCTATCCCCGAACCCGATGGTAACCATCATGACGGTGGTGATGATATTGAACCCAAACTAAATCAACGTGACAATGATGTTTATGATGAAGGTGACAAGGAAGGTGAGGATGAAGCCACCAAAGAGGGTGAAGAAGAAGAAGAAGAAGAAGAAGAAGAGGGTAATGATAAAGCCGTTCAAGTTAAACATCCTAAAGATTTAGAGGGTAATGGTAATATCGTTCAGGGCAAGGGCAAGGTGAAGAAGAAACCGAGGGAGAGTGGTCAGGGCCGGCCCTGAGCAAAGGTTGCCAAGAAAAAATCTTGGGCAACACAAATTGTACGTAGGGCAACAGATCGGTAGTTTTTCATAGGGACTCTAACGGAAATAAATAAAAATGAAAGGTTCTAACTAATATTAACAAATAATTTTAGAGAACTAAAAGTGAAAAGTCAGACACTTGTTGTCCTTTGCTTCCTTTTCATTTTTTCTCTCACTCTTTCTTCCTCCTCCTGTCCTTCTCCCTCCATCGACTACATTAGTTTTTTCTTACATTCAATA
>JAJJMA010217218.1:0-12389 GCA_023529015.1 Papaver nudicaule | reverse complement strand
TACTAGGCTAGGGTCGTGAGACATCAAAATACAGCTAATGGTAATTTAAATATCTTATCCCTACTATAAAATAAATTCATACCTTTTCTCGAGCTATTCCAGGATGCCAGAAATTGATGCGAAATTACTTTTGTGACCTCCTCGCCAAAAACCACCATCAACACTAGCTGGTCCTGGCTTGGTACTAAGAAACCGGATAATTCGTACCGCTGGCTTACTACCTTGGACTGTGACTTCATGATAGGCCAGTGGTATAATCCGCGTAACTCAACTGTCTAACAAACCATGGAATATTATTGTTTGCGAAAGCTTGAACTGCACTATAGGAATCAGAACGTATCAACATACGCCTAAACCCCCATTGAACAACCCATTCTAACCCAGCAACAACAGCAAAAACCTCAGCTAATAAATTGGTAGTAACTCAAAGCCCCAAGCACATAGCTCCCAGTACTCTGCAATCTGCGTCTCTCGCTACTGCTCCAGCACCAGCAACCCCTGGATTGCCCCTTGAAGCTCCATCACAGCAAAGAAGTAACTCATCTCTATCTGGTGGCAGCCAAAAGCATTCAACAGGCGTAATGACTTTAGTTTTTCTATGCGCCACTCTTAAGTAATTAAGCACCTTCAAGTCTTCAACAGTGTTATGCGTATACCCCTTCATTCTTCTTGAGTTATCATGAATCAACTGAAATACCCTCTGCCTGAATTTATACCAGTTTGCCTTGGCACCAGCATATGTAATCTTGTTGCGCGTCATCCATAGCTCAGACCTTATGGCTAGAATGGCAACTAGCCAGAGGTCTTTAATCATACGACTCCTCCCTTTCGCGGACCACCAGCTGCTCTTAGATCACCCGAAGCCCCATCCATTCCAGTCTTTACAAGGCGTGAGCCAAGGCCTTTTGATAGATAAAACCAATTGTTAAAGCCGCACCTAGGGCACCTGTTCTTGTTAATTGAGTCGCTATAACTTATAGTTTTTAAGAGGAAGAGTACGGCGATTAGGAGACTAAGATGGCATACCCGAAGTTAACTCTAAGAGGGCGAATGGCGATGAAGAGAACTCAGATTCGGAAAGTCGAGTGGACGAGAAGTATCAAACATCTCTCCAGTTGCATTTATTTGATTGGAGAACTGTGGCAAACGGATTCTTTGAGTACATTACTTTCTCAAAAATGATGATGCAATTCGATGTGTTTTTATGCTTCTTTCGACTAACAAGGAAACAACTATATAAGCAAATACGAGGTACCTTTTTGCGATCCCAGATTCATTGATTACCAGTTGACTTCCATGCTTGCTTAAGAGGTTTAGGGTTTACTGTTACATCATTCTTCGCAGGCACTTCAACCACTTCATCATCTTTCAGATTAAAAACCTTACGCATTGCATTGCATTCAGCTACCAGGTGACCAACAATCTTGAAATGTGAAAAATTTTGGAGGTTTCTGAATTTCAACATCCTGCCAAAACCCTTTCCCCCCAGCAGTAACCTTAATGCTTGATGGAATATGCTTAGATAAATCGATATCAACCAATACACTTGCAAAATATCCAAACTCATGATTTAAAGTTCTCGCATCAACAACAACAGGCGTACCTAGGGCTTTACTGATAGATAATAGAATTTTTTCATGCCAGAATTGAAGTTTTAAACCAGGATATTTTACCCAGACCATAGCATGAGTAGTACGTTGTCTATCAGGATCAAAATCAGGTGACCAATATAGAACACGGAGAGGTATGTTGTTGACAGACCACGGACCTTCAAACCATATTCTTCTTTTCTCTTCTTCGCACGAAAGCTTGAGTCAGGTAGATCTTTATGTGATGATAATGTCCCCCTGTTAATAGTTTTTGTCTGAGCTTTATAGTTTGGATTGGTCGTTTACTCTGTTAGCTTTGCTTAGCGGGCTTCGTTATTATTGGGGTTGTTAATATGCTGTCTAAGATTGGTTTATTGAAAGATAAGTTATTTGTCTTTGAAAAGATCCGTATAGCATAAACTATGTAAATTTGATTGGGAAGCACCTAGATTATGGGTAGGTTCCCGGGCCTTCTCTAGTTTTTGAGTAAGGTATTTGGTCAATAAGTTATTTTTTTCTTGTTCCTGGCTTTATCAGAGATTATTTTCTAAGTGGCGAGACTGCGGTGACATTGCCAAAAGCGGTGAGGAAGTGTAAGAGTGTGAGTGATGAGATGGCGAAGAGGGCTGGGGAAGAAACATTGCATTTCGAGGAAAAGGCTGGATGTGAACAACGTCATTTGGAGAAAGGAAGCTGGGACAACTATTTGCTTATCTTATATAGTAGTTTTTCCTTTGACACACTTTCTCGACTACATTCCTTTCTAGAGCTCAGCTAAATTAGCCAAGGATGACTTTCCCAACACTAAAAGTCCCACTCATGCTTGTGAAAAAGAGGAAAATCGCGAACATTCTACCGATCAATCAAAAGTTCTGCTAGGTTCTTAGTAGCGCTACCTTTTTCTTTACTTCATTTAGTTTTTAGTCTCTTTAATTGCAGGAAGTTCTCCAAAAGTATGAAAGGCTGGAGGACTTTGGACCATCCATTCCAGTGTGGTTGAATTCTCTTTAACAGCCCAATTTAGTTCACTTGGAGCAGATCTTTTGTCACTGCTTAAAGTGATTGCGACGACCACGAAGAAACAACAAATCCCAATTACGGATATATAAGAGCCAGAACTGCTAATGGCATTCCATCCAGCATAAGCATCTGGATAATCTGGAATACGACGTGGCATACCTGAAAGACCTAAGAAATGCATTGGAAAGAAGGTCGAATTAACCCCGAAAGAAGTGATCCAAAAATGGATTTGGCCTAAAGTTTCAGGATAGGTCCGCCCAGAGATTTTTCCAACCCAATAGTAGAATCCAGCAAATAAAGCAAAAACGGCTCCCATAGACAGTACATAATGGAAATGTGCAACGGCATAATAAGTATCATGTAGAGCTATGTCTAGCCCCGAATTTGCCAATACAATTCCAGTGAGTCCTCCTACGGTGAACAAGAAGATGAACCCTACAGCAAATAACATGGGGGTTTTGTATTGTATCGAACCTCCCCACATAGTTGCGATCCAACTAAAGATTTTGATTCCTGTAGGGACAGCAATGATCATGGTAGCTGCCGTGAAGTAGGCACGCGTATCAACGTCTAAGCCCACAGTAAACATATGATGAGCCCAAACAAGAAATCCAAGAACACCTATACTGATCATGGCATAAACCATGCCTAGATACCCGAAGACCGGTTTCCCCGAAAAAGTAGAAACGATATGGCTGATGATACCGAAACCAGGCAGAATGAGAATATAGACCTCTGGATGCTTGAAGAACCAAAAGAGATGCTAGTATAAGATAGGGTCTCCTCCTCCAGCAGGATCAAAAAAGGTTGTATTAAAGTTTCTATCGGTTAATAACATCGTAATTGCACCTGCCAGTACCGGGAGGGATAATAAAAGGAGGAAGGCTGTCACTGGAACAGACCACACAAAGAGGGGTAATCTATGCATAGTCATTCCAGGTCCACGCATGTTGAAGATAGTGGTTATAAAATTGATAGAACCAAAAATCGATGAAATACCAGATAGATGAAGACTAGAAATTGCTAAATCAACTGCTCCAGAATGACTGGTAATACCACTTAAGGGAGGATAGACCGTCCACCCAGTACCACTACCTACTTCGACTAAGGCTGAGCTTAATAGGAGCAAGAGACTTGGTGGCAACAACCAGAAAGATATATTGTTTAGTCGTGGAAATGCCATGTCAGGTGCACCTATCAGAATGGGAACAAACCAATTCCCAAATCCACCTATCATCGCCGGCATAACCATAAAAAAGATCATTAAAAAAGCGTGAGCCGTAATTAAAACATTATAGAGTTGATGATTTCCACCCAGAATTTGATCACCGGATCGTGCTAATTCCATACGAATCAGTACTGAGAAGCATGTACCCATCACTCCAGCAATGGCGACGAAGATGAAATAGAGAGTACCTATATCTTTATGGTTAGTGGAGAAGAGCCATCGATTCAGATTTGTCATAAAATAGAGATTGAATGATTCCCCCTAGACAGACATCTGTAGGAGTTGCGAAGAAGAAAACTGTCTTTTTTTGTTGAAAGAATAAGTTTTGTTGGTTGGTTTACCAACGGAAAGAATGGGAAAAGGATGAAGAAGAAGGAAGAAATGGCAACTGAACTTCGTCTTTGATTTTGTAACTCCTCTCTTGTTGAATGCTATTAATGAATTCCACGAAAGAAGATACTTATTCTACGATATTAGTTGTGATATCTACTTATTGCAATTAGTTATATGAAAATGTAAGTAGCGATCTCACTTAGTGGCAAACTCCTTGAGTTTTTCTTTGAGTTAAGGAATGCAAGATTAACTCATAGGCGAGGGTCCATCTGCCCCATTCTTTACGTTTACTCCAGTTTCACCAGACATCTAAAGATCACCAGTTCCTAGCGAGTAACCGCCGAGCCGAGACCCGCCCAGCTGACTCAATAACGAACTCTTCCTCACTAAGCCTAGGAGACTCTGACATTTCAAGAGGACCAACTGATCGACCTTTCTTCACTTCCACTTAGATCTTTCTATATTTCTATACTTTTGACTCCAGCAGAATCTGGCTCAGGAACGGATCTACTAACGAAGTTTCACTTCAAGAATAAATAAAGCAGTAACTCGTGGGGCATAGTCTAAGCCTGCTTTCCTCGCTATACCCAGTCCATTCTGTATCAAGACGACTAAATCCAGTTACGATACCAGCCAACTAAAGTTTAAAGCTTCGAGAAAAAGTGCAGATATTCTTGATGTGTCAGTCGAAGCGCAGTCAGTTCAAGCAGCTAGGCGGATTAAGAGCAAAAGGCAAAGGTCAGAAAGAGGCCTCCAAAATCTGGTGCGTTAGGGCATTCTATGGAGTAACTAGCTTGGGCAATATCCCCGGATGAAGACATCAAGTCTAGTCAAATATGTTCCCTCTTCAGTAGGTAGATCCGGTGTATCCAAAAGCGAAAAGGGAATATTTTAGTGAAGTAGGTCAAACCGTGAGTATCTAATGTCATATAATATAATAAATGGAATCAACATCTCTTATGAACGGCAAGTGAATAGGACTCCTGTTATGAACCAAATGCTGTGGATAAAGTCAATAAAAGGGAAGTGAGTAATTAGTGGGGTCTATCTTAGCTAGTCTTTATAGATCTATAAAATTCGACTAATCAATCACGCATAGAAAGGCCGGAAAGACAACAGACGAGAATGCGAGAAAACGACATCCGAGCGAAGGCTGCAGTACCCATCTTTTATTATATTATGCTGTAAATAAAAATGCTGGAAGTACTTCTTTATGGAGAAACGCGCGTTTGGCGCACCCAGTTGGGGTAACCTACCGCGTGCACTAGCTTTTGAAGCATAATCAGCCTCGATTTTAGTAGGTTTTCTTTTTGCCTTTCACTGGACTAGCTAGCAGATGGGAACCTGGAATGAGGGGCTTATGTCTTCTTCATTGGATAGATTCCGTCAAAGCTCTATGGAAGCATTGACTCGCGTTACAGGGCTAAATAAGCGACCCCCATTTTTCGAGGTAGGTTTAAAGATGCGCCTTTATGCTCTTGTGCGTGTTGTGACGTAACGGTTGTTGAAGATTGACGGCTGGGAGAAAGGCAAATAGTGAGTAGTGGGTTAAAAAGGTCTAGTTACTACGGAAGAGAGGGACAGAGCTTTATACTATGCGTAAAAACCTTAAATACTAATAGTGAGCTGATTACTTAATAAGATTGGTACAGACTAAACATATACGAGAGGGAGGCCCTTTGCTTAAGGAGGAGTCTATAAACCTGAGTAAGCTTCCTAGGAATAGTAGTGGCCATCGATAGGGTCCAAAAGGTTGAATTTAATCAGTTTTTAACTAAGAACTTGTGGAGAAAAGGGGCCTATTTGAAGCCAATGACGTGAACCATAAGCTTAGTCCCTAAAGTTAGGTAAAGGCTTGGTAAACCAACTGGAAAGGTCCCTCAAGTTGAGTGAAATACAAGGCGAGACCCAGTAACCCCGTACCCATTTGATCGAATAGAAATTAAGCAAAGTAGCGCTTAGAGGAGTTTAAGACGTTGATGAAGGACTTCGCCAATTGATGATACAGGAACTCTTAGACTAGAAATGTGATCAGGTGATAAGGCCCAAACTAAGTAAGAAGAAGTTCGATGAAAGGAATTTCCCAAAAGTTCAGTTTAAACAAGGTTTGTTAAGGCAAATATCGTTCCTAGAAAGACTTATGCGGCAAATGAGAGACCTTTCTCTATTGATGATGAGAAAGATGTTCCTAAAGTTAAGAGCTATTGCCTCTAAAAGCTATGACACCTGAGAGGTCCCTGAAGTGAAGAGATTGGATTCGATTTGCTAAAGTACCTCAAACAGCTAGATTTGCTACACAAGCATATAGAGGAAAAGCGCTTAAATCAAGTAATACGGGTCCTGGTGTGATGAAACCTAAAAAAATAAGAAAGGGCTATAATAAAGTCTAAAGGAGCTTGCCTAAAGTGAATGTAAATTAATATCTCCTGTTAAAGGGGCAGCCTCATGTATGGTTCCATAAGGATCGAATTGAATCACTTTTGCTTAGAGAAGAATTGAAGTGATAGGGTTTAATAGTACTAATCCTTTCTTCTGTTCCAAGGAATGCATATAAAGTGTAGTAACACAGTAGAGCCCAGGGTAGCAGCCCCTTTATTAGTATGAGGAGCGGTAATCTAACACGGACCAACAACTGTAATCTATTCCTCCTATATCATGTGTATGGAGCAATTTACTTAAGAAACCTAGTAATCTTAACTAGTCACTTATTGCTTATTGACCTTCCCCAAACTCCCTGTCAGGCTGAGCACCCTCGCCCGCTTCAGTCATTAAAATCTTCATAGTTAGGTCACATGATCCCAGGTTTCAGAAAGGGGCAGTAGGATTTCAAAGATGGTTTCCCGTTTCAATCAAGAGCGTCCCGGTTTATGACGATAGAAAGACTAATCAATCAGTCACATTCAGCTAATAAAGGGGTTAAGGTACTTCCCAGACTCTAGAATAGGTTCCCACAATTCATGCATCAGTCAACAAACTAGCCTAGCTGAGTCCTCCAGTAAGTCTCGAACCTAATGCATCGGAATAAAGTCGGCGGATGACTCTTAAGCATCAAGATTTTCTATACGCTTATGAAGGCGGAAACCCAAGTTTATTACCCTTCGGGAGTGATTCCCTATTAGTGTCTATTTTATGTGTGGAGGAAAAAGAAAAGCTTGCTTAGTCCAGATGGCTTGTGCCCCGGGCTTGTTCAGAATATATCGCACGCAAGCTTGGTCAACTGACTTGTGATGAAATCCTCTTCCTTGAAAGAAAACTCTTCTGTAAGAACTGCATACGCGTCCTATCTGGCACTAGACACTTCTAAGCTATCTATCCTAAACTTATTTGAATTCTCAGCTATGAGAAGCCTTGATACAAACTTCGTTGTAGAGGTGTTCCCGGAAGGATCTAGATTCAAAGAGAAAAAAGAGTTCAACACTTGTATTGGTTCCCCCTTTGGGTCGCTAGTTAGATTCTCTAAGCCCTATAATGTACATCTTTCTCCTCGAATACATTAGTGAGCAGGTTCGAACCAAAGCAGTCGGGATTGCCATTTTCATACCTTCTAGATTGGAGTAGTTCATAAAGACCAATGACGACAACTAGAAGGGGTTGAACCTGCCGGATCGCCTCTTCAATTCCACAAATAAGATTTCCAATGGGAAGGCCCGCTATTAGATTGAACCAAGTGTTCCTGGGCATGGGCGAGAATGAGAAAAACTTTTCTTATTCGTGAGATGAGCCCTTAGAGTCCAACTATATGAGTCAAGTGAGCGAACCATATGGAGAGAGCATGCGATGGCAAGCAGCGAGCCCTCAAAATAGACGCCCAACAAGAAAACGTATATTAATGAACAAGGAGCTCCTGAGCGGACGTGAGCGACATGAGCAAGATGAGAAGTCGAGCTCCCTACCTAGAAAGCCGTTTAAGAATCCGCTTAGAGAGAAGAATGGAAGAAAGCCTCTCTCTAGCCCTTCAGTAAGAGAAAAGCCCTGCCCCGACGCCCATACTGAGGGATCCACTAAGTTGAGATTACTTCTATTGTAGTAGCGATTTCCCGGCGGACCCAAGAACTGGAAGGCCAGAAGTACATGTATTGGATCTGATTGAAACTTCCTCTCTGGGATCATCAATTCGAAAGTTCTCTATGCCCCCTTAACCTTAAATAGTATTGTTACGTATATCGTATTTGACAAGAGGAGGTATGCCCCTTGTGTACCTGCATTCACTGCTCTTTTTCTATTGCTCTTACACTGGAAGAAGCAGAAGAAATAGACTAATCATAAAACATATAACTAATGGGTCGGGACTTCCTTCTCTCTCTCCCTCGTCCAATCCCGTGACGATGGATTCCATCACTATCTCCCTCTTCCCCAATCCCGACTTGACTTTTACTCTATAGTATTGCTCTTCTTCTACGACCAATACTGGCAGTCGCCCGAACTGTGACCCCTTCCCAACAAGTCTTGCACATACCTGTCGTTCGCCCGTGTAGCACGCCCGGGAGATCGATTGCTTGCCCACGATAGGCTTGACCTAGAATGCATGCCTGGATTCCGTTAATCTTTCGCCGTTGAAGAATATGCCGATAAGGACTAGCCGGGGAAGCTATGTTAGATTGATCGCTCCGGAATCCTTGGGTTGGGTATGGAAAGACCCGGGAAGATGCAACTTTACTATTTGATGAGCACCAAGAAGACTAGAGCGCTAAGCGCGTTGTATACGGTAGGCCGCTCCCCCGTGACAGAGGACAAGAGCACTAAGCGCGCAACGCTTTCTAGGGAGGCCGCTCCCCTAACAAGCAAGGGCATTCGCGATAGTCGCTCAGGAGTTCCTTCTTTCTATCTCTCTCCCGACGAAAGTAGCTACTTTCATTATTGAATAAGTAAAGACAACTGAACGATAGATCTTTTGATAAGGAACGAGGAAAAGGCAGAATTAATGGTTGAAGGGCCACAGGAGGTTGTGTGAGAGCGCTACGAAGAGCAAGTCCTTTCTCAAGACTGATAATACCATGCCCGAGACAAAAAGGACGGACGAGCGCGTAGAGCAACAAGTAATTCCGGGAAAGAATTCCAACATTTCTATTTCAAAACCTTCGCACATTCGCGAAAATCTTTTGCTAACCTTCATCCATGTGGCGTTTGGGCACCCATTAGGTGGGAACCTGGAACAATCATGGCGGCCTAATGAGATTGAACTAGAGACAGAGGGCCTTTCGTGGATCGTAGATCTTTGATATTCCCGATTGAGGTCCTGGCACGAGACTCTATTGAGGTATATTGTGGACATGGTTGCATCCCAACGATTCTCTATTTGGAGGGGTCATCTGCATATTAGAATATTGTTACTCCAGTATGGCTGGCATTGGGTCGCACACCCCAGAAATCGAGTTGTCGATCGCCTGCTCCTTTCTCTATGGCGCCGCTTCTTTCCATTCTTGCTCGCCTAGAAAGAAGAGTTGCTTCAGAGCGCTTTTCCTTCGGTCTCCCGGGTGAAATTAGGGCTCCCGAGAAGGAAGCGAAAGTCCATGCCTTGCTTTCAATCAACACATGCGTAAGCCAGAGCCACTTGAAGGATGTTTTCATTCAGAGTAGTTCTCACGCCGGAGCTATAGGAAGAAGGGATACGCGTAAGGAGGACTTGTCGCTGGAACCGCCCATATTTCTTCCTTGGTGTCGGACGAGCCCCTAAAAAAAGTTCTCTTGTTGATCGCTTTTCTGAACATAGAAATTGGAGCCTTGCCTTGGTCAGCTGGGATCGAATAGAAGGCTGGTCCCCTCAATGCAATGGAGGAAGACTAGTTTGCTCTTCCCTCGGTAACCGATAGACGAAGCCAACTCCCGAGCGCTCATAGAATTAGTATAATAGTTTTCCAGTCCCACCGGGGGCTTCCAACCAACTCCAATCGCCATTCCTTCTTTCATTCGGGATTTCTCATACAAGGGATTCCATGTACTAAACATAGGGCTTTGGAGGTTCACGTCGAGCAATAGATCAAGAAGAGTAGTCCCGGCCCTCTTCTCTTGAGCATAGTTGTCGTCAACATGCTATATTTGATGAGATGTAGAAAGAGCTTCCCGGATCTTCCTCTTCCTCCAAAGTTCTCTACCTAGCTGAAGCCTATGAGGCCAGTTCAAGCAGCGATGCGATAGTCGACTCACAAAATCCTAGGAAAGGCCCTATATCTGCACCGAAACGGGAACTCCAATCATATAGATAGGCGGTATCCCGTCGAGGCCATATAATGAGATTAAACAACTGATATAAGGCATTTCAGAGAGTATCCCTCATCGCTAAAGGAAGAAAAAACCAAGTATTCTGTCTCATCTCGCAGCGTACGTCCCCGCCTCAGAATCTGCGTTGGCTCGGCTTGCTCTAGTTCTTAGTTGATTCCTTAAGATCATGACATGTCCAGTCATGGCAAAGTAATCGAAAGAAAAAAAAAATAGACGACGGACACCTATTGTTTTATCGGGCAGCTTTGTAATCGAAAAAAGCGACTGGTCGATAGCCGAGGTACCTGAATCCACTTCTCTCTCGCCTCGTGACGTATGCGCTCGCCCCTTCTGCCTTGGTGCGTAAGGGTCAATAGCACATAAGCGTAAGGGGAAAGAGCATACTAGGGAGGAAGCAATTCCTTGATTCATTCTGTGTCAGAGCGGTAACACTAGCCTCGACTTAGGCGCACTACACCTACTCTTGATAAGCGCTTTCGTCACTTCTTCCATCCGGGGATAGAGACAGAATCAAAGTCCCACCCCAGCTGCCCCAAAAGGAAGGGTTACAAGGGTTCAATGGCAACTTCCTAATGGTACTGAACAAGGAAACTTCATAAACGCACTTCGACGTGCTGCGAGCCGATGTCCTTACCTTCACATAAGCACTGGAAGAACGGGTTGGCCCTTTGTGTGCCTATTACATCTTGCTCGGAGCAATCCGGGGCGATCGGCGAAGTGGGATAGAGTGATCCCCTGGTTCTATAACTTTCTTCCTTTCTTTTCCGACCCCACTAAGCCACGACGAAGGTAACGATATGGGGGGTTCTCCCCTTCTCTTTGAAGCGAAGTGGCGCTCTCGGTACAGGCGAAGATGAACAAAGCCAAGCCATTATTCCTCAGTCCGGTCTATCCCGCATCTCGATCTCTTGGATAGGTAAGCCGGGGCGATCAGCGAAGGGAGCCAACCAGAGGTTTCCATTCACTACCGCTTCTTGCAGCTTTTGTGGATGCTCCTTAGGACTCGCCCAACCGAGCCTACTTTGTTCGAATTGATTCTTTGAGCGAGCGAAAGCCACTATTTTTCTTTTCCGAAAGAAGATCACATTTCTTTGCCCGAAGAGCGGCTAGGCCATCATCGAAGAATAGAGTCAGAGGCGATATCGAAAGCGAAGGCGTCTTTCTCTCTAGCAAGTGGCTTTTGTTATCAGTATTTTCCTTATCGAGCTGCCCTCCGAAGTCCAAGATCCCCGGCGTAAGGAGTGAAGCCAGAGAGGACGCGGGGTCCGCATATCATATATTACATTTGACTTTCCCTCTGGTCAAGCACCTTATAAGTTTGGGCATGTCCACCTACGAGCTACCATATCTAATGCACCATTCATAGGCTTCGGCGAGGTACTCCACTTTGGAACAGGAAGGTATGGGAAGAGAGCGAAATAGGATAGGTTGGATAGGTAAGAGCAACTATAGAGCGAATCCCTCTGCCTTACTTATATCCGAATACCCTGCTCCAGCCCGAAAGAAAGCTCTCCAACTAAGGGATCTGACCCATTCATAGATTATTTTCGTCCTTTCTCCCGCTTCAGGGGATACACTATCGAGACAGTCAAATGTTCTTTCACTACAGGACTACTGGAAGGCATTTCGTGCTTAGTTCCTAGGAAAAGTACCCAAGAAGTAAGGGCTCCTAGTGTTGCGCGTTAGCACGCGCATCCCTTTTCTTGGCCCCAGGAACAAAGGACACTTTAGAGATCAAATCTAGGAGGCTTAGGAAAAGCCGCCTTTTTCTTCAGAATTGAAATCCCCGGGCTATCCCCTTATCGACCATTGAATCTTTACATGATTCCTTTGTTCAATAGACTGATTAACATGAGCAAGATCCCCGAACAAGGTTCCTCTTTCTCCTTCATTAGACCATGAGAAATGATCCATTCATTCATAAATGATCAATCAGGAGTTCTATGCGGCCCCTCTTAATGTGAGTGGTATAGAAGCGGGTAGAGAAAGACATAATTAAT
>JAJJMA010217216.1:0-13267 GCA_023529015.1 Papaver nudicaule | reverse complement strand
TGTTGATGCTTCATCCAACCGGTGTCAAGAAAATGGGGGAGATTCAGTTGGCTATTCGGTTCTCTCTTGCAAACATGGGTAATGTCCTTCACATGTACATGTGGCCGCTCCTTCCGAAGATGCATTATCTGCAGCCGTTATCTGTAAATCAGGTTGAGAGTCTCAGGTACCAAGCATCTAATGTTGTCGCAGCACGTCTTAGCCGAGCAGAACCTCCATTGGGAAGAGAAGTTGTTGAGTACATGCTTGACAATGACACTCATATATTCAGTATGAGGAGAAGTAAGGCTAATTTCTTCCGTTTAGTATCTGTTCTTTCAGGGGTTATTGCTATGGGTAGAACACTGGAAATGCTTAGAAGCTGGCAGCAGCCTGTTTACTCTGTTCTGTTCCTGATGGTGTTTCTAGTGCTGGTAGCCTACCCGGAGCTGATACTTCCATCTATATTGCTCTACATCGCGTTCTTGGGTCTCTGTAGGTACAGAGGACGCCCTAGGCATCCAGTTCACATGGACATTCGTCTTTCCCACGCTGAAACTCCATATCCTGACGAGTTGGATGAAGAATTCGATACATTTCCGTCGACTAGAAGCAATGAAATGGTTCGGATGAGGTATGATAGGTTGAGGAGTGTGGCCGGGAGGATTCAAACTGTTGTTGGTGATTTGGCTACACAAGGGGAAAGGTTACAAGCCCTGCTTAGTTGGAGGGATCCTCGTGCAACATTCTTATTTGTTCTGCTTTGCTTGTTTGCTGCTATTGGGTTCTATGCTGTGCCGTTTCGTGTTGTGGTGGCATTGTGGGGTCTATATGGATTTAGACCACCAAAGTTCAGGAGCAAGTTGCCTTCACCAGCACTTAGCTTCTTTAGGAGGTTGCCAACAAATGCTGATAGCTTGTTGTAGCGAGAGGTAGAAAATGAAGGAGGCTCTGGGTATAGAATAGGAGTTATTAGATTTGAAAGAAATTGTAGTGTGTAGTGAAAAAAACGTCAAGGAGAAATGCACTTGTGTTTGTTTTTAATCGGGGTTGGGGGTCTGTGTTTATTGTAGAATGTATTCTCTTCGATTTAAATATATTTATTCTTCGTTCGCAGGATTTTGTTGTGTTTTCATCTATGTTTTTGTGGAAGGTGGGATTATGCACACTCTTGCTATGGTTGTTCCAAGATGTACCAAAGCTTGTTCGGATTACAGTTTACTTTAGCAGGTAAGTTGCCCTATTCTCGCAGGAAGCAAAAGCCAATGTGGTCATGGATTTGGTTTGCAGATTTTAAGATGGAGCATGAGACGAAGGTGGCTCAGAGGAATGAAGGTATTAAAAAGAGAGGTATTGCGTGAAGATAGAGAAGAGCATGGATGGTGCTCAAGCGATGGAGATTGGAGACTACTACTTCACAATTTTCAGACTGATTTAAGCTTTAATCTCAATGTGTTGAACTAGGATGTATATACTGTACGCACAGGCTCAAAAGGAAAGGGTAGTTGATCCTGGGCAAGCCGTTGCTTAGAAGGAGGGTCACGTAGGAAAAGATGGCAATGGATCCTTCAGCTGATGGCGCATGTCATACACGCAGTACTGTGTTTCTCCAGTCTCCAGAACAACATTGTAGCGCTCTGTATGTAAGTTTCTGTACCATTATACACTATTACACTGGGCGAGTCATTTGGCATCAGAAACAATTTAGTAAGAACCTGTCGGTGTTCTCACACCTTCCGGTCATGTAATCAGTTTGACATAGCTCATACCTTTGTGGTATGTCAGTTCAAGTGGTATTTTAGAACCTGCCAGTTTTCATAGCTCATACCTTTGTGGCAACCAGATCATGTTTTTGTGTAGACGAAGTGGTGAAGTGGTCCTTATGGGTGTGGGAAATTTTACAGAGTCCTGACATTTCTGCTAGACGGCATCATCGTGCTGTTCAAGTTTGGTCATGAATGGTGGTCGTTTAACGCATTCTGCGAGACAAATCCATAACAATTACCAAGCAGTGGCACACCTGCTGTGCGAGGGGTTTGTTTTACCTATTGACTTCCCGAATTTGTTTTAGACTTAATGATGCTCGATCTACCCACCAGAAGCATCATGGTTCTCGTATAAACTAAGAGGTGCCAAAACACCAAATGCTATATATGGGTATAGCGATGGATTTTGGTGTGAAAATCTACAGCCATCACACCAAACAAAAATTCTACAAAAAGCACTTTTGCAATCATAAGTGATTGAATATCACGTTTTCAAAGTATAAGTGATTTATAATCACTTTAACCAGTGATAAGTGATTTAGTCAGTTTCACGTTTTCATTCCATAAGTGATTTATAATCACTTTTGGCAATTACGTGATTTACAATCACGTCCCACCATCTCCACACCAAACCCATTCATTGCGCTATATTTGGTGCGAAAATCAGTTAAATTTAGGTTTAGTGTTTAGGTTTCAGAACCGCTGCCGATGGGTTATTCCAAATATAGTGTTATAGCTCAACCACTGCTTTTGCTCTAAGAGGCTCGATCTCATGCCGGTAATTGGAGGATATTGTTCCCAACAATTGTGTTTCCATCCATATTTGTTTAGCTAGGATTCCGAATGCAAGGTAAAAAATGTATACTAAATGTGTTTGAAATTGCAAACAGATTACAAACAGGATGAATTAGAATTCACTAACCACTAACAGTATAACATCATCAGTATAACTTGAAAGATTTTTAAGCTTTTGATAATTTCTTGATTTATGTCTGTAAGCCCAATATTTACTTGATGATTGGAAAAAAATTATCTATATGATTGGAAAAGTATTTGCTTCAATTTCCTCCATCATCTCAGCTCAGAAATCCACAACTCCAGCACATTGATACTAAAAATTTACTTAATCAAGTCCGTGAGAGCATTTTAAAACTATGGATAACAATAGAAACTATGTAACAAACCATAAAAGATTTATTAAACACAACATCATTAAAAAAAAAAAAAACAACTTAAGCATGCTCAAAGTATGATTGAATACTCGAAAAAACAGCATGATTATATACATTTTAGACATGCAACACAATGCAGTTTGTTAAGGCTCGGCTCAATTAATCATCCTCACACATTTCAGTTTAAACAAAACTCAACAGCTATTTTTCATGTAAATGAATTTATTTGATCTTCTGATCGATATAGAAAACAATGATGTTTTTCGTGGATGAATATACAGCTCCACAGAAAACAATTTTATCAAATGTAATTGACAAATGGAAAATACAATATTCATGATTCATCCATTTGAACGAATTATACACATAAAATTAAGATTAAACTACAACTAAATTCTTAATCGACAAAAATAAAGTTTAAAATCCTCATTCTAATTAAAATTTTGAAGTAACTTAGGATTCTTATTAAAAAAGAGCAAAACCATAGATTGTCCTTTTCGTTCCTAAGACGGTTCATAGTACTTTTTTTTTCGTTCTTAATATCATGGACATGCACTGTCTCATAAAATATATTTCACCCATAAAAAAATTGGTTTTACATCTCTCTCCAAAAGCAGAAAGTTAATTATTTCCCACTACAATGTTCTCAATATATATAATCAATTGTTTTCATAAGGTGATTTCAGTCATACACACTCAAAACCAGAATATACTAAGTTTTATGGTTGTTTCCGAGGCCTAATTTCAAGAAACTAGGATTATCATTTTTCGCACAAAATATAACTAATGATAATTGCAATATCATTAAGTATGAAAATTTGTGATTTTATGACTTATCACTGAAGTATGATAACTTTCACCATTTTGCCTTAATGTCTAACACTATAATTTTCACGGATTGCTAACGCGTGAAAACCAGAATTATCCAGTGAAAACTAGTCCAGAATTATCTAAATCTATGTGAAAACCAGAATTATCTAGTGACAACTAGAATTATCCTAAATCTACGTGAAAATATTAATTATCCTGAATGTCCTAAAGTGATAACCGGAACCTATTTTTTGTTTGCTAGATTTACTCATTTTTACGTTTATCACAACAGGAAGTTAGTTTCCTAAATTTTCCGGATTTTTTTTTATTTTTCAAAACCGAAATTAGTTTCCTAAAATTTGGGATGGTTAGATTTATCACTTTTTTTAAATTATTATTAAAATAGAAAATCTTCCTAACCAGATGGAAGGGTAGTAAAGTAATGCAGAAGCACTATTATTAATTTTGGGTTCTTCATATTGAGAAACTTAATGGTGGGTTCTACATATAGGCAAAAAAAAAAAAAATGGGCTAGAAAAAAAATTCCCCCTAATTTTTTTTGTAGCCCAAATTAATTTTCTTATATCTCTAAAACCCATAATTAAAATACCATTTTTATAGAACCCATAATTTGTTAGAATCATATTTGATTACAAAAATAACCTTTTGCCTAATTATTGTTATTTCCTTAAATAAATTTATCGCGAATGTTAAATAATCAAATGATAGGAATAAAGGATGCAAATAGAATATGTGGCATAAAGACCAACTTCAATCGACTTTTGAACAATGCAAACACCTTCATCGAAACCAAGAGGACTTTAATGGTAGTAGAGAGGGATAAGACAATCAGGAAAGAGAAAAAAATACTTCTCTATTCAATCGTTATTTGACCGAAAATATATAGAAAATTGGAATTTCGGTTATCCAATTAATTAGAATTTCCGTTACTCGGTGTTTGACCGCAAATAATAGTAAGTCAAAATTTGTAAACAGATAAGGTAATAACGGGTAAAATTATCATCCAAAATTATTAATTTAAAAATGAGATTAAGATCTACGGTCAGAAACTGCTAATTTTTTATTTTGGGTTATGTACATAAGCTAATTTAATTTAGGGCTTAAGGAGAACCCAGTGCGAATTTGTCCAGCCCCAAAACCGGGGTGGAACAAATACGGCCATCCTCATTGGCCCAAACCAATACAACTTTTTTAGTTTACGGTTTCTGGTTTTGGTTTTTTATTTTTCTTTTTTCTTTTAATTTTTTTCTCTCTCTTCAAAAACATTATTCTCTTATAACCTCTTTCTTTCCTTCTTCTCTCTCACTCTGTTTCTAATCTTTGATGACTACTGCATATATGTATTCCCTGCTGTCAAGTTAACTTGCCTTACTTCTGACAACAAAATTCAATTTCTGACCCATCCTTCTGAAAAACAAGAATCATTGGTTTCACTATTACTCTGATTCCCCTGGAGGTTTTATTGAGACTCGATAAACCGATTTTGCATACACCAATGTCGTAAACTAAACCAGGATGCATAGCCTTTTGTGGATGAACATGACCTGCACCAAAATCCATTATTGTTGATGTATTGCCAGGAGATTCGTCAAGCATTGTTTCACCTCGGTTATCAGCCGTATATGCAGTAGCCATCAAAGCAGACCGTAAGCATTTTCCTACCGATGTAGTACAATGATGAATGACGAAAATTTTGAATGAATCAGAGGCTGTAATGAATAATAAATGGTGGTTATTGTCGAATTGTAAATTATTGCAGGGATGGAGATGTTTCAGAGCTTTAGAAACCAATAACTAGTTAGTATTCATGGCATCAAGAACACGCACAACAGGTGTTCGTTAAAATGCCAGACCGATGAACAAAGTTCTACCATAGCAAGTAATACAAGCAAGTTATAGAAGTTCAAATTTGCACTGATGTTAGTCTGTTTTCCGTAGTCCGACAGCTCTGTTGTTTAGTGTAAATTTCTCATTTCAATTAGTGGGTGTACAAATTTGCATTGAATTGAATGAAAGAAGGATAACAATTGCAAAATTCTGTTTAAAAATGTAGTGAATGCAATACACTGCAGCCTTTGTAGATGGATTGATATCTCATTTGCAATGTCATGATGAATTATGGGGAAAAACGGTCGCCAGTTTACTCTATTTCAAATAGTGGCCAGTTTGCTCTACTTTGTACTGACTACTGAGTCTTTCTATGTGTATGAATTTTGTATTTCAAAACAGGTTGCAAGACTTGAGCAGTGTGGAAGAATGCAAGTGATAACTACAGCAGAAAACGTTGCCAAATGGTGCTCTGCCTAGACTAACAAGAACATGGCTTTGAGCTTTTGGTGCTACTGCACATTGCTTTACTGTTGTTTTTGCTTATATCATGACTGTTAAAAGAGAAGCTTGGCTTACTTATGCAAATATAGAGTGAATTGTAGTATGAGCTTGCAACTGACGATGTCGAAAGCTACTATGCTCTTGTGTGCATAAAGTCTAGTTTAATGGTGTCGAAGATAACTGATCCAAACTATTGTACCATATAACAGTGATGTGTTCATTGCTATATCTATATCTTAGAATCCTTAACAATTAAAGAAAAAATGAAAAAGTATCGAAAAGGAAAGAAAATATTTAGAGAGATAAAAATAACGAATTAAAGGAAAAAAAAAACTAAAACCAGATTCGTTAAAGCAAAATTGATTTGGGCCAATGAGGATGGCCGTATTTGTTCCACCCCGGTTTGAGGGGGTGGACAAATTCGCACTGAGGAGAACCCAAGCCTTCTCTAGAAAAATTCAGATTCATCAATTACGGACTTTACTCTATTCATTATAAAGTAGAGCATTTTATTTTATATTTTTATGAAACGTCCATTAGAGCATTTACATGTACTAATAGATACTAAACATGGATGATAATTGTTAAGAAATTTAAAACTACGGTTTTATATACATAAACATCACAAGAGATTTGTTATACACAGCTTAAGGGTGACTGAAATGTACAAATGAACAAAGTATGATTTGAATGATAAAACAAATTTGAACAAAGTAAGATCATATGCATGTTGATGTCAACAGTTTTGCAAGGCTTCGCAAATTTAAACATTCTCTCACGTTTCGGTTTAACATAAACATGTTGATCCTATAATTGAGGACAAGGAGACATTCATGCTTTTCATGGATAAAGTGTTTCCACTGAAAACAATTTGATCCAAGTTAATTGTGAGGTTTCACTCATACTATTAATATCACACTATCTCACACTTTCAACACCATTTTTCCTATAAAATTTAAACGCCATCATATATGAAACTAAAATTTCGTGAACCGTCTGGTGGTTATCTTCGAGATAATTATGCAGGATTTAACTAGATAACTCCTTATCTCTTAGTTGAACTTAAGCCTTATCCGAATATCTTCTGCGGTCCATCTAACGAATCTGAATAAGTCAATAAGATAAAGGTGTTTTCATTTTCATTGGATCTATATCTTGAAGTAGTTAAGAGCTAACAACCACTTGGCAGATAAATGATAAAAGATTTCCAAATGAGATTAACCTAGGGTTTCTTTGTGTGCAAGCTAATTAACGGTCGCTTACACGGGCACTTGATAACTTGTAGCATAAGTAATTTGTTTGTTTTATCTCAAAGCAACCTATCTTATTGAGAGATATATAAATAGAGGGGTAAAGCACGAAAACCACAAGCATCAGGCACACGTGAAATTTCTCTGTGGAATTAAGAGTAAACTCTTTGCACTTCAGTGTAAGCTTCTTGTGGTAGTCATCCTCTATTAGATAGCAGTTCCTCTGTAGGATTTACCTAACGACTATAAAGACTTCTCTTGAGAGTTGGGAAGCACAGGTAGGAGATATTTGCCTTTGTGGTGTTTATCGGATTAACTTGTAACCTTCATTGCCTGATCACGTTCTTGTCTATTCTACGTTCCTTCTCTTCTACAATAAGGCCATTCAAGAACTGATACGTGACTATAGAGTTTTAACTGAAGCAACGTACAACTGCAAACTGTGTTATAAGACCTAATTAGCTCGAGTTGTCTAAGTCTCTTAAGTGATTCTTTTCACAATAGAGGTAGAGACAAGTTGGGCATAGTTTACTCGGTTTACCCACTTGTAAGTAGATTTTCGCATGACCTGGAGCAATCCAAAAGAATTGACTTTCGTATGTTAAACTGAAGATGACATTTCAAAACATACAATTGATAATCGAGGTTGCAAAGATGAGATTTTCAAAAAGCCTTTAACAGCGGTTAAAGCAACTAGGCCTGTAAAGGACGTCAGCTAGGGGAATCAAGTGCGTAAGGAGTGCGACAGTAGACAAATTACTTGGACGGTTAGATTTGGTCTCTACTACATCCTAGACCGAAGTCTTATAGTAGACTAGCGTTTGTAGACAGTTAGTATTGTGCGGTGTTCAAACTGGACGAGGTTCGAGGTTTTTCTACAGGTAGTATTTTTCTCGTTGAAAAAGTCTTTGGTGTCTTATGTGCTTTACTTTCCTCATTATATCTCTAATTATATAATTAAAGCAAACACAAGCAGTATGTTATTGTAACAGTTGAGTTGGTCCCAAATCCTTTCGAGGGATTCACCAAGACTTGTCTTGCATTAGGGACTGATCAATTGTGATTCTACTCCGGTTAACAGATTTGGATATTGATTTTAAGATCGTCCATATCGTCCCATAAGACTCACGAGCCCAAACGAAAAGTCGGTTGTATTTCGATACCCCTGCTTTTTCACAATGTAAAAACTCTAATTTCACGCATCAGCAAATAACAGAAAAAGGTTGTATTTCTAAATGAGCCTCTGTGAAATTTTCTATCTCAAAGGCATGTATTCGAAACAATGTTTACTTGACAATCTTATTTGATTGATTAACTTAACAGTGTCTGCCTGACATTCTTATTTGAATGATTAATTTTATCAGTTGATCCCACTACTCTGCGTACTACAAACCATATGACATAATGTCGTCACTCTATGATAGAGCGTGAACACCATGAAATTCCTACAAAACAGACTCTTTGCAGGTGCTAAAAAAAAAAAAAAAAGTGTCTTTATTACAACTTAATGCTGGTGGTGGTGGTAAAAATTGTGGATATTTGGACATATCGCAATAGATTTGTTGAACACAACTTAAGGCTGGGTGCACGTGAACAAAGTGTTATTTGATTATTAAAACTACAAAACAAACAATATGATGTTGTACATGTTAGATATGCTCCGGTTATTTTTTTTTAGTAAATTGACTTGTTTGATTTTCTAATGGATCTAGGAGATTGATGCTTTTCATGGATAAAATATTTCCACGGAAAACAATCTTATCCAAGGTGATAGTTTTATGGTTACGATTCTACCAGATATGTCTTTTTCATATCGATTTTACGGTATAGACGCTTATGACCTCCCCCTCTATGCCTTGCGGTAATGATGCCTCTGGCATTACGACCTTTACCACAATGACGCTGTCCAGAGATCAAATTATTTCGTGAATTGGATTTCACTTGACTGTCTACGGCCCCATTGCGTGTGCTCGGAGATGTTTACACAGACAGAAGTATTCCATAAAAATAACAATTCTTAATTTTAAAAATTACCCTCTAAATTGACCAGATATAACCACTCAAAATTGCCTATTAAATCCTTAACTTGCAAAATTATTGTTGAATTGATTTTAGACTACATGATGTTTTATGCTTTTGGTTTTGTGCACGCATCAAAAGCACCATGATCATTAAATATACTAAGAGGCTTAATCTCATGTTAGTAATTGGAGAAAGGAGCTCAAGCTAATCTGACAGGTCAAATAATGAGTTAATGGAAAAGAAATTTGTTGCTCAAATACATTATGCTCAATACTATTCCTAACAACCTGTGTATGTATTCATCTCAAAGTACCTTGAATAGTCAATATAAGAGTTATAATAATAAAGAATATAAAATATAATAACAAATAACACCTATAGTGAGGCAGAATGTTAAGAGTGCCCGCGATTGTATATTGTTAGCCCATCGAATTCATGGTGCTTGGGTTGCATTTTGTTTCATTTTTCACCATCATCTCAACTGAGAGATCTATAATACATCGATGCTATAAATTTACTAAATCTGTCTCGCAAGAGAGTTATACATACTATTATAGAAACTGAACATGGATGCTAGCTTAAGAAACTCATACTATGATACAAATTATTTATATTTAAACACCACATCATCATATGAGATTTATTGAACACAACTCAAGGGTGAATGCAAATGAACAAAAGTATGATTGAATAACAAAAAAAAATTAACCATATATTTTAGACATACGACTAACACAATGCAGTTGTTTAAGGCTTGTCTCACTTAATTAATCATCTTCTCATGTCTCAGTTTAATCAAAGATCAATAACAACTTTTCGTGTAGCCGATGTCACCACTGTAACACACTGGTAAACTCATTGGGTGATGATAGCGGTGACCTGAGTTCGACACTCGTCAACACCAATTTCTTTACCAATAAAAGAAGAAGCTACTTTTCATGTAAATAAACATGTTCGATTTACTAGTTGATCCAAGAAACATTGATGCTTTTCATACATAAAATATTTCCAAAGAAACAAAATCGATCCAAGATGATTGGCATGCGGAATACTACACAATATTCACCCACAATATATTTACACATAAAGATATGGCATAAACATGAATGTGCCAAGAAAAAACAACTCTTCATTTATGAAATTGCCTTCTAAGTTGACGGTAAAAACCTCTCAAAACTGTTTACTAGGACTCTTATCAAAAAGAGTAGACCATAGCTTGTGTTTTTGGTACGAATGACAGGTCATTGTAATTTCTTTTTATTTCAATCTCATATCAATAAACTTGTTGTTCACTTGTCCGATCAACACACTCCATATCTTCGATTTTCATATTTCTATGTCGACCTATCGAAATATCTAAAGTTCTCAACAACATTAATTGCAATAAATATATAACATTATTTAAACATTTACATTTATTGAATGCTCTTAACTAAGTAAATATTTGTAATGAAATCATGGGTATCACAATAAATATTTTATTGTCTCAAGCAAATCCCTTTTACAATGTTCTGATCCGAAGAAACTGAACCGTGAAATCATTGTTCATTGCATGACACTTCATAGGAATTATGATTCCTTATGAACGGGTATACGATGTTATTAATGGATGAAACTTTGAAGTGGTACACCAACCATTCAATAATACTTGACAAGCCGATTGGTACAAAAATTAAGTCTTTGTTTCAATTTTCTCCACCGCCCATCCTTTAAGAGAAATTTGAAACTTATCGATTACCAAAAATTTTACTTAGTCAATTCCATAAGAAATTTACATGTAACAATAAAAAATGAACATAATAGATAATAGTTAAGAAATTAAAACTATCGTACGAAACATGGATTCATAAACATAAACGTCGTATATAACACATTTGTTATACACAAATTAAGGGTGAGCGCAATGTGCAAATAAAGAAATTATGATTTGATTAAGAGATATTTTGTTGTATAAGGGTCGTAACTTTATTATCAAATTAAGGTCTAGTTATGTTTTAAGATAGTGTTAGGGTAGAATGATGCTTATCATTTTCATAAGAATATTTTAGTAAAAAATATAAACAGTCAAACAAGTCTTTACTCGGTCTACGACCCATACACATCAACAACATGTTCTACGACCCATACGACCCATACCTTTATTTGTCGTTGGTAGGCACCAAGATCATCTAGTCACGACTACTATAAGAAATCACCAAATATATGCCGGTTTACCAAATCTATACAAAACAAAAACTTCAGCTCTGTGAATTTTAAGCTCTATGGCCGACTCTGAATCTATTTTCTGTGTTTAAAACTGGTTATGTATGTTTTCTGGTTTCGATGGCAAACTGTATTGTGCGCAATGAGAATTTGCTAAGAGTCAATGCTAGATTCATATGTGAACTTTTCTCTCTCACAAATCCAGATTAATTTTTTGTTTCATCCATCAAACATAAAGTGCAGACCTCTTAAAACCATTCATTTGCTCTCCTTTGCTTGTGCATGAGGCCTTGAACATGATTTTGCACGTTCAATTTATTGGAGAGGATGGCCAAAAAAAAAAAGCAGGGCTAAAAAAGAAGAAAAATTTGGTAAGCAGAGAGGGTCGAACCCCGGACCAGTCGGTGGGTAATAGGACTAAAGTTTATAAAACCCCTTTGTGAAAAGAGGGGTTTTTAGTCCCACATTGGAAGGAATAGACTTGGGTTTCTAGCATATAAGCCATTTGTTTGCCTAGCTAAACCGGATTACCGGTCGGTGCTAGTGATGAAGACAACTGCCGGCATTTCGAGAATCTCGATGACAAAACAAAGCAGAGACTTGCCTCCATATTTATACGCTATACCTGTCTCTGAAGCCGCTCTCCCCTATGTTCGCGTTTGAATTCCCAATTCAATTTTGATTAGGGTGAAAAATTGATTGAATAAACGTAAAACAACAAGATCATATACATTTTAGACATACGACTAACACAATGCAGTTGTTTAAGGCTTGACTCACCTAATAAACCATCTCTCATGTCTCAGTTTAATCCAAGATTAGTAACTACTTTCGATGTAAACAAACTTATTAGATTTTACTAATTGGTCCAGGAGACATTGATGCTTTTATTACATAAAATATTTCCAAAGAAAAAAAGATGATCCAAGGTCATTGACATGCGGAATAATACACTAATATTCACCCAGCTTAACAATATATTTAAACATAAAATTTTTCTTTTTCACATAAAATATGTTTTTTTTATACAAAAGAATACTTCATAGATAAATTAGAAAACATCAATGTTGTTATCCTCCAAGATCGAAGTAGCAATAAAACTTGGAGAATGAGTGATCCATAACTTTGAAATATTAAAACCTCTAGCATGCCTTGCTAAATTATCATCATGCTTATTACAAGTTCTCTTAATAGGGATAAACCGTATTAACCCAAAGCCACCCGATTCCTCCAAGATCTCCACTTCCTTTCGATTTTCTACTGCTACTCTTCCTAACTAATTCAATTTCTAGCAGTAGGTCCTTATTCTGGTTCGAAATAGTCAAAAATTGTGGGGTTCTAGCTCTAAGTATGATGGGAAGGAAGAAGAAGAAGAAGAAAAAAGCAGAACCAATAATCTGGCACCGCTTTGGCTCTCATATTGGTTTGATTTCTTCTGTTGGTGTTGGGGTGTTTGGCGATTAAAGATTAGATCTGGTTCCTGCTTTACTTTTTCACTCGCCTGTCAACTGTTTGTTAAAAGTCCAGTTTTTTCTTCTTTTGCTTTTTGAAAGGTTTTTTGCTCTTTTATCTTGGTTTCTCAGTCTACTTCTTATACTGGTTCTTCATCCAAAAATCTCCCTAAGTTCCCTGGATTAAATCAAATATATCAGGGAGATTCTAGTAGCAACTTTTTTGGTCTTACAATTTGGGGTTATTATAGACACAATGGTTT
>JAJJMA010217195.1:14295-30785 GCA_023529015.1 Papaver nudicaule | reverse complement strand
TGTGCAACGAATACCAGTCATCCTGGAGCACCCATACACTCAAAGTCGTCTCCTTTACATTGATCCTTGCATAACAGATGAATCCTTCCGATTCCCCTATACATTGGGTCATATTCTTGCCAGCACCATCCATCACTCGGTTAGGCAACTCAATGAGCCTACACTCCAAATTACCACCAGTTGCACTGTAATTGTTGCTTCTACCAACACTGAGAGCAAGAATCCTGCTACTTCCATTTTGAAACCAGTACAAAACACCATTATGTGCAACAAGATTATCATACCGGTCGAAGTCCCAAGTAACAACATCTTGAGGACATGAAACATTGCAGATACCCCATTTACCCAAATCAGAAGAAAAGATTTCAACTTTAAATTTCTTTCCTGGTACAAAAAAGGGTATTCGGATAACCTTATAGTAACTAGTAGTACTAGATTCTGAAGCACATTCACACATGAAACCAGTGACAACCCAATCATCTTCTCTTGGTAATGGTGGTGGTGGTGGAAGTAAAACCCCTTTCTCAATCAATGGATTACAAACAATATAAATCTTCTGGTTGAAATAATCATCTGATGTGATAAGAACTAACCCATTACTTGACCCTATAATGAATAATACCCCTAACCCAATTGCTGCTGAATTCATAAAGTTCTGATCTTGATTCAAGAAGTTAAAAGAAAACCCATTTTGATGCTGAGATATGATTTCTGAATCCAATTTGGAATAAGCAAATGTGAAATTTCTTGTAAAGGAGGGATCTTTTTGTTCTTCTAAGTCTACAGAACTACCAAGAACTACCAAGTATGAAGGTAGATTTAGTTTAATCCACTTGGTAATGAAATTAGGGTCAGAGAGAATTGATGACCATACCTTAGATACACACCGGGATTTGAAGATGGAAGCAACAGGAAGATGAAGAAAGATCTCAAAAAGAAAATCATCTGTTAATTCAGTCATTGAATTTGAAGAATTTGAAGAAGATGATGAAGATGAAGAAGAACCCATTTTAGTGATTTTAGTATTCTTCATTCTCGTGTTTCTAATTTGATGTTTCTTGGTTTCTCTCTTATGATTTTTTGTTCTGGTAAGTTTCTTGGTTTCTGAATTCAGCCGGGAAGATGATTCAGGGGTTTTAGTTTAATACACTGATTTTGTTGTGTGTATTCGCATCAAAAGTTTATATATACACCAGTTTATGGATGTGACACGTGCTTTGTCTTTATGAGTTACAAGTCGATTCCACGTGCTCCGCACGTGCTTTTCTGTACTCTGGGACCTACTCATAATGAATTGACTGTTTAGCCCTTACTTTATTTACGGGATATTTTAAGAAAGGCATATAAATGAGAGTAAAATTGGATTTTTGAAAATTACAGCTTCATTCACTATTCACGTGCTGTTCATATGGGTCTTGGCTTTATAATAAGACACGTTGAGTGCACGTGCATTGCACGCCGACAATTTTCAGTGTTCCACAATATCTCGCAGGAAACGCTATATCAACCAAATAACTTCCTAACTTAAGGTCTCCAAGATTGGCCACTGCAACTTATATTGGCTAACTTGATGCATAAAGCCCATGTCCGTTCTGACTCAATAAACAAAGTACATTTTAAACTGCCATGTTTTGTAACTCCATAGGCGAGAGCACTCACATTCCATAGCAATCAATCACCTGGATACTCAGACATTTAATTGAGATCAAAACCCAGTGATACTATGCTTGAATGATGTGAGATTCGAGAACCTGAAATCTGAAATCCAATACTTGAATGATGTGATATTTGAGACCCCGGAACCTGAAATCAGAGAGGGCGATGCAAGCTTTCCTATTCCTGTATTTTAGTCTTTTTTTCATGAAAACCATGTTCAGAACTAGATTGAAGTCCATACCGATGTAAATAGGCTGCTCTCACCTCAACTCAAGCTCTACACGATTAGTAGGAGAAATTAGCAGCATGAAGTAGTTACTGGACAAAAATTGATAACCAAATATATCTATATCATTCAAATACGTTGACATTAATTGACTATTTCATTCAATTAATTTATAATGGGTAATCACATCCGATTTTCATTTTAAGACAAATAATCATACGCATCTTTAAGTGGAACCATTTTCATGCTTGTTAGGCAAAACTATCACTGTGTAATTTTTGGAACCATGTAGCAAGCATTAGGCAAAACTTTCACTGTGTCATTTTTACAAACAAATAGCAACCCTTGGAATATGGTTGATTCCTAAAACATTTGAGATTCGGATGATGGTGATATATCTGCATATTTAAGTGATATAATTTTAAATCAAATTTTGGAAGTATGTTAGCAATACTCTAAAGAACATGAAAACTCTAAAGAATTTAAACACCAAAAATAAGATGTGCATTTTGCAATTGCCAATCTAGGGTTTCTTAGTTGTTCAGAACTCTAGATTCAATAGCCGATTCCAAAAATCATTGATTCCTTAAACTAAGCAAATCGAACATTATCAGGAAAACCCCTAATACAATTCCCAATAACTAAAGTAAGAAATTGCATGAGAGAACTTATCACATAGCAAATTGAATTAAAAATTTTTAATGGACTGCTGGTGAATTTCAAAGATGTCTCTGAACCAATTCTCTGTATTCAAATCGATTTGATCCAATCAATTCCATAAAAACAGAATCATACAAACGTACCGTGAGAGGAATAAATTGCAGAGATCGATACTGGTGGTGGTGGTGGTGGTGGTGAACTTCTACGATTTATGTCGAAAGTGAAGGAGGTGGAGAACGATGAAGGTGAGGGTGGTGGTGGTGAGAAAATGGAGGAAGAAGAGTTTTCCCCGAACCGAGAGCGAAAGAATAGAAAGAAAGTTCTTAGGTGTGTTGAGAATTTTCCTATAAGATTAAGGGTAAGTTAGTCATTTTCAGAGACGAATAAAAAGACATGGGAATCTTTTTCGGATATTCTATGGATCCTGCGGTTTGGATTTAAAGTTGAAAGATCCAAAGATTACGAAATGCAAACTTACGATATTGGGTTGCTCTCATTAAAAGGAGGGGAGATAATAGATAATAGATAGCTTGTTTGGATAGTCTGTTGGTATAATTTGTTTCATGATTGTATTATCGGTGAGATTCTGTCCGAACAAACCTCTACTCAAGTTTAAGCTCAATAATATCTCATTTTTCAGTTAAAAACAAAGTCAAAAAGTCGATAGCTTGGGAACAATCAAATCGATAAGATAAGTCAAATCGAATTTCAGAATAACTTGTAGAACCGAAAAATATGCACTCTCATGCATTCAAATTTTTCTGTTCCACTTGCACATCATCCCAATTTTGCTATTCTAATCTAAAATTTGAACCGTCATTTTGGACTTCTCCAAAAATTATTGACCCTTCCCACATTTCCAAAATAGGGTCACCCAGACCCATTTTAGCCATCCCTTCGTAAAAAAAAATATAATGCTAATCTACGCTTCACAAGATTAGTGCTTAATTTTTTGGTTAGTGTTAATAATATTAACTAGATGACCGCTACCACGGTGGGAGTGGGCCGCCCGACCGAAGCCAAAAAAAAAAAAAAAATGTAAGCCAAATCATCTTCTAGCCCAAATAGGGAGCTTTTGATTTGCATCAAGGGCTGAAGGACAGGGTAAGAAGGATAAAGACAAGTAAAAAAAGTAAATTGTATGTAGTATTCTCTAGTGAAGGGTCTAAACTTTACAGGCAATTGCCCCTTTACCGTGGCAGCTAACCATCAGGTCCCAGGATTGAAGCTTTATTTTTCCTCTGAATACAGTGCTTGGCCATTCATAGAAGCTATGGATCAGACTGGGATTGCTAAGTTAGCATATTATTTGGTAATATCAATTGCCATCTGAAAGTGCTCAATATGACTATTTCATATAGCAATAGGCAGTATAGGTACGTAACTTCGAGCCCCGTCTCTTGCTATTCTGAATTAGCAAATATGACATGCTGCTACAAAGAACAATTAGAAACATTGGCATCGTTGGCGTATCCAGGTAAACATGTCATGTATCCAATGTAAATATCCACAAACATACTGCCAAGAATACCGATTTGAAGTGACAGTATCATACATCGCAATTCACCTATAACTTATGGCAACAGGCTTGAAGTAAGCATTTCAGTTGACTTGCTTCAACCTATCTAAGATCAAAATTTATACAACTAACACAGTTACGAAGTTCTTAGCTGTGGTAGCAACCGTTGCAAGGGATAAACAAACAAAATGAAAACTACAATTTTCTTGATGTCCTGAGCACAAAAGATGCCCAGACCTAGTGTGACAATTTCCCCATAAACTAATTTCAAAGGCTATATTTGGGTGGAACAGGATGCATGAGACATGTCTTATAGGATACTACATGTCTTTATTGGGAGCGCCGGCCATTACGGCGTCTATTACGGGAGTTCCACACTGCCTGTCATTTTCTTTTCATTGTTAGTCATGGCACATGTCAAAGCACATAGCATAATTATCGTTCAGAAATGGTGATTTAACAACATCTCTACAAAAAGAACTACGTTTGTGAAGATAGACAACCTAAATCAATTAGGTAGGGGTTGAACTTACAACAGAAAGCAAATGCACTGTAACAAACAATGAAAATCACAAAAGTATGTGAAAGAAAGTTGTCTCACGTACCACTTAAGTTTTTGATTGAGAGTTTCACTTCATTGGCTTCATGGGATCAACCACAAGCATCCTCGAGATCAAATCCCTTGCTCCGGCTGATAACGTATAAATTCCACCCTGAGGTACAGGACGTGAAACAAAAGGCAGAAGACTTTAACCTCTAGGCTCGAAAAATTATAATTCACTAAATAGATTACTATAAGATTACACCACAACTCCAGACAGAATTAGATTACTGATCCAAAAACCTTAGATTGTTCACACATATTTTTCACTTCTGCAAAACCAATTCCACATGGAGCAGACCATGGTTGTAAACGAATGTGCTGCCAGAACCTGCACTATCAAATGAAAAAGTTAAAAAAAAAATCCCGAAATTTGAACACTACAGGAGAACTGAGAAGTGGAAGTAATCCGTTCGTTATTTATTGGAATATCTTACTCGGTCGCGTTTTTTCTTCTTGTTCAACTTATCAGAAACACGCACGTTGGGCAGAAAAGCTCTCCACATTGCCGAAAGTATGATCAAACTCACAAGCCATAACAATGTACTGCAACAAACAATCAATTCCATCAAAACACATATTACCTTCCATAAACAATGATCTGTAGGGAAAAATGTCAAAATCACGAATATGCCCATACAAGCTTCAATATACAATCAAAATCAACATTTTGACCCAATGAAGAAATGGGTGTTTGAATTTCACTAAAAATTCAATCTTTTTTGTGGGGGTTTCTAGGTTTTACTTCACACCCATCAAACTCGTCAACTATCAACATTTTATACCTAATTAGAGAAAACCTAGGATTTAAAATTGGGTAATTTCATCTGATACGATCAATTTATACAGAATTAAGCAAAATTTTAAAAGAAAACGCAACCAAGAAAGAAGAAAAGGAGATATATACCTTGATTGACGAATCAAGATTTATTGAATTAATTTGGTGAACAGAGATTGAGTTGAAGCTGAAGATAGAAAACTTTCAAACTGAAAGTGGGTAATGATGGTGTTGGTGGTTACGGTGGTGATGGTGGTTTGTGTCTAAAACTAAAGGAGGGTGGAGGAGGAAGATGGTGGTGGTGAGTGGCGACTGAGGGAGGAAGAAACTGGGAGAAGAGGAAGATGAAACCCAAATCAAAAAATTTGAATTGATTTGATTTTGGGTTTTGGTGATGAACGATTTTGGGAGAATTCGAATTGATTTTAGGTTTCGAAATTCGATTTCTGGGATTTCAAATAGATTTTCTTCGACCTGAGTATCGATTTGGTTTTCCTTTCATTTTTTTCGATCTGGATTTTAGGTTCTTAGAAGAGAGAAGAATGAGTTTTTAGGGAAAGAATGAAAAAAACGTAAAGGAAAGACTGGTTTTATGTTTTCTTAGGAAAATACGAAGATGCCCTCGGCAAATCAATCCGACGGTCGAAGGCTCTGGTTGGTTTGAAATCCAACGATGCACATCAATTATCACAACGGAATTTGGTTTTTGAAATCTGACGGACGCGTTTTAAAGTCCACAGATCCAACGGTTATGATAGAAATTCAATCTTTTTATATCAAATTGAAACAAAAGTCACTATTCATTGAACACAAAGTCACCATATATAGGGTCCTCCCTCGCTTCGCTCGGTCGGCCCAATTAGTAAAAGTGATTAGGTTAAGCTAAATATTAACTAAAAAAATCAGATTTTTAGTTTTTTGTTTTGGGTTATGGTGGAGATAGGGGTGTACAACGGGCCGGGTCGGGCTACGCGGGTCCGTTTATAGCTCAGGTCGGGCCTGCCCGCCTAATTCTTTGAGTGCCCATCAAAATTATCGGGCACGGGCAGGCCGGGTAATATTGATAATTTGATACCCATTACCCGCCCACGACCCATGAAAATATTCTGGCAGGCCAAGCCGGGACAGTCAAGCCAGGGGCTGTATATGTTTTACAGGTTATTAATATCAATATGTAATACATATAACTTATTATCTTCACATCATACTATTATTTAGTTAAAAAATTATATGTATCCGAAAATGAATAAAAAAAGCATGTATAAACATAATATTAAGGGTAAAAACTAAGACAAAAACAAATCGCCTATCGGGCATGTCAGGCACAATAATTTGAATAAAAGCCTGCGTCCGCCCATTTATAATTATCGGGCAGGTAGGGCAAGCCCATGACAGGCTACCGGGCGCCCACGGGCACCTCCGGACTCAGGCGGTACAGGACAGGCCGCAGGCCACCGGGTATTTTGTACACCCCTAGGTGGAGAAGGGGGAGAAGAGAAAAAGTTAGGGTTTTAGGTGATTTGTTACCAAAATCGAAAAAATTAGGTTGTTGGGTGTTCTTTCATCTCGTATACCTTCTACATCATGATTTATCTTGTTTGTATAGGTTGAATCCATCCAAAAGAACCAAAAATTACCATTTTCCTTCGATTTGTGAAACTAGAAGGAGTTTCGGCCCAAATAAACTCAGAAATACCAAGCCGAAACTCCTCTCTCAAGAACATCTCGGATCACTCGAGCCTCAAACTAACCAAGTTGAAACTAGTCTAGACACTGGAGGCTAATGGTCAATCAACAACTAATTTCGGCTTAGAGTTAAAAAAATTCGAATGAGCCGAACAGTTCTTCTCCAAACCAGTTGCAGAGAAGAACAATAAGTTTCGGCTAAGAAAATTTCAACTTTTTCTAGGCCAAAACTGCTACTGTGTACAGAAAAAATTTTCATTTTTTTTTTATTTTAACCATTTCTAACAATCAAACTCACAAAAATTATTAGGGGTATCTGTGAAATACCTTCCTAGACGCTTTCCAAGTTATTTTTGTTGAGATACAATTCAATTGGGGGAATTAATTCTTTCGCTTGAGGTCCATGGTTTTCAACTTCAAAATGTGGATTCCTACTCATTTTTCTTGATTTAGTGTTTTGATTTTGTTATGATTCGATTATAGCTACTAATTATGATTATCACTACTAGTTTTCATTTTTTTAGTTTGATTTTAGGGTTTATGGATTTTCGAGAAGTAGAGGAGAAGAAGAGAAGAAGATGAAGAGAGATATGAAAATTTTTAAATGATTTGTGATTTTTGAATTAGTATATATATTAGGGTAGTTTATGTTTTGGGTTAAAATTATATTAGTGAAGGGCAATTTAGTAAACTTACAATTTTTAAAGGTAGCTTAGACATTTCATGCTATTTTCTCTTGTACTAGGAGGTCCAATAATTAGAGAGGTCCAAAATGATAGTGCTAAAATTGGCCCTATACAATTGGCTGAAAATACCAATGAAGGAACACTCTGAAAGTTTTTTTTTTTTTTTTCTTTTTTTGTGAATAAAGAAATTGTTAGTTGGGTTACCATGCCCATGGTGTAATTTTCGTTCGGCACATTTAGAGAGAGCCCCAAAGAATGCAGCTTGCCAGTAATTTTCGTGCCTACGGAGAATGTGATTGATATGCTACCGGTCGTGGCATGTCTGGCGGGTAACTGTTATGATTCAATAGCACAGTGATGAGACTCCAAAGTAAAACTAAGATATGCAAAACATTTTTACTGGCACTAGTTGCACAAATGAAAACTTGATTAATTAAATGAGAATAATCTCGGATCTTACAAAACAAAGCAGGAGGAAATGATTACTTTATACAACTGACAATTAACAGGTTGTAACCAACACCTGTCAATCGACACAGCTAACAGTCCAACGGACACCTGGACCAATGAGAGCATAGCTCACCTAACAGACACTCACGTACATAACACACACTTACAAACAATGACAGAAATAGAAAATGTGAGAGTGAGTGTTACTACCCTCCCTCAAACTTAGGAGGAGACAGAATCCTAAGTTTGTCTCTGAGAGTACAGAATCGTGGACCAGATAAAGCGTTAGTAAAAATATCAGCCACCTGATGAAGAGTAGGAATGTAGAAAACATCCAGAGCTTTGAACAGTACAAGTTCTCTGACAAAGTGGTAGTCAATATGCACATGCTTCATCTTGCTATGGAGAATGGGATCCTTAGTCACTGAGATTATCACAACCTAATCTTGGAACACCAACCAAAGGATAGTGAAGATCCTTCAGAATGAACCATACCCAAACCATTTCAGCTGAACTATTAGCTAGAGTCATGTATTTAGCTTCAGTACTAGATCTAGCCACTGTAGATTGTTTCTTAGAAGACCAAGAAATAGGATTATCACCCAAATAAATACAGTAACCCCCTGTGGATCTTCTGTCATCAACACTTCTTGTCCAATCAGCATCAGAGAAGCCCAATAACATGGATGTGCCTTTAGAGAAAGTGACACCAAACTCAAGTGTACCCTTGACATATCTGAGTATTCTCTTAGCTGCAGTGAGATGAACAATAGTAGGAAATTGCATGTACTGACATACTTGATTTACTGCATAACAGATATCAGGTCTTGTCCAAGTTAAATATTGCAGAGCACCAACAATAGATCTAAATTTTGAAGCATCATCAAGTAATGTACCATCAGTTTTGTTTAACTTTGTTGTAGCACAGGCTGGAGTGTTACATGGCTTAGCACCAACCATGTTAAACTTCTTTAAAAGATCCAGTGCATACTTAGTCTGTGACAGAAAAAGAGATGTAGCATTTCTTTTGACCTCCAGACCCAAAAAGTAATAGACACTGCCATGTCTTTGACTAGAAATTGAGCTTGCATCTTAGCTATAACCTCTCTGATAAACTTTGAATCATTACCTGTAATTAAGATGTCATCAACATACACAAGGACAACAATGATTTTATTGTCACTTCTGTGGACAAATAAGACGTGTCAACAGCTGAAGCAATGAATCCTGCAACTAGAAGAATATTAGCCAATTTATCATACCATGCTCTAGGAGCCTGTTTAAGGCCATAAATTGATTTATGCAATTTGCAAACCCAATCAGGATGTGCAGGGTCAACAAAACCAGGTACTTGAGTCATATACACATCTTCATGCAATTCTCCATGAAGAAAAGCATTAGAAACATCTAGCTGGCTTATTTTCCAATCAAATTGCACTGCCAAAGAACTAAGAATTCTTACAGTTGTTGGTTTAGCTACTGGACTGAAAGTTTCAGTGAAGTCCTGCCCATATCTCTGATGAAAACCCTTTGCCACTACTCTGGATTTATGCTTGTCAAGAGAGCCATCAGCTTTCTGTTTCTCCCTGAACACCCACTTGCAGCCTACAACATTCATGCCTTCAACAAATGTTGTAGTGATTATTGGCAGTGGTAATCATCTCAGAACCACCATAAGGTGAAGCTTCTTCAGACTCCTCAGGATCAGAAGAAGCAACATGATTATTGGCACTGCTATCAGCATACCATGGATCATCATCAAAAATGTCAGCTGAAGCAAGCATAACACTAAGATTGGATGGTGGTTTTCTTCCTTGATATGAGAAATTAAGGTGTTGATTGCAAGTAAGAGCAATATGTTCAACTATTTGACAAATTTGACATTTCTCCTCTAGATATATGAGTGTTTACCACCAGATCTATGAAACAAAGCAGGATTTGGATATCTTCTTCCTCTGTAACCACCAACATAGCCTCCTTTGTATCCTCATCTAAAATTGCCTCTTGAATTATTGTAGATGTTATATCTTGGATGGGAATTGGCAGCAAAAGCTTTAGCATTAGCATTCATCTTAGATGTCTTTTGTCTATCACTCATAGCTGCTTCTTCACTTAACAAGCTATTATGCATGTGGAGGGTAAAACCCCTCGGGACACGTGTCAGAGATCCGAGAAGCAAGACCACACCAATGGAAGAAGAAGCGAAGCTTCGGGATCAAACCAAAGAAAGATGAGACCGAGGACACCAAGCGAAAAATCAGAAGAAGGGGATTCGGACCATGCCTCAAAGGACCGAAGCCCCAGAACCATCTTCGCAGTATCACCGAAGGAACCGCCTTACTCGACAAGGACTGACACCACCACGATTGAGTCAGTTGTCTTATTAGCTGTAAACCACCCAAGCTCGGCCTATATAAGGCGAGGTTGGAAAACATTGTAAGGGTTGGATTTTCTTGGTGTAACCTAAGCGGCAAGAGAGGGATTAGGTCTGTATCTCCTCTAGCTCCTTAGGATCATATCCATGTAGTAGTGAAGTAGAAATATAATCTATCATACTATATATCTTTTGATTAATGAGTCCTTTACATGTCTTCGGTATTGTTCTTGAGGTCTTCGTACCTTGAATGATGTTTAAGTAACTATGTGTATGAGTTTGAGATCTGAGGGCTATAGAACATGATGCACCTATGCAGATTTTATACTCATACAGTTTGGCGCTAGAAACAGGGACTGATTAAAACAACTTAGGGTTTGCCTGTGATTTATCGGGTTTTCAAATTTTTCATAAGCTTTCTCATTTTTAGGATTTTCAAAACTTGTTCTTTAAAGACGCTCCAATACCTTGAACGTCTAAAGATCCTTTAAAACTTTAGCATGTTCAAGGGTTTTACGAGCAAATCATCAAATGGTCAGATCAACGTCTAAGGGTTTCAAACCTTGACATGATGAAATCCATTTCACGCATGGTAATTTACTTTCATAATATATTTCTTAAAATCAGGACCAGCTATGAGAAAACGATTGTGAAAATCTTTAGAGTTGCTTTTAGGGTTTGCAGGGTTTTTGTTATACTTCGAAATAAAACTTTACGAAGGAATCATTGGAATATATAGTTTTGGCTAAAAGAAAAAATGTATATAGTTAGCTATGCATCTAAAAAGAACGAATACGACCTATGCTAAAAACTCGCACGATAAAAACCGCTGCAACGTACAGACCTACATGGCAGACATAGTACACTGCAGCAGCCGCCTTGGACCTCACGGGTTTTTTTATCTCCTGACAGGTCACAACAAGAATGGCTTCGAAATCGGATCAAGCTCCGAAGAAACGAGTGGGATCTTCAAGGCAGGGGACCGGCTCCTCGAGGCATCATTACACCAGATTCTCGACAAGTAAGGGGTTGTCACCCGAAGTAGCGGCAAGCACCGTACAACACAGATCGAAAATAAGTAAACGAAGATAACGTACATGTAGAGGACTTAGGCCCAGAGGGAGAAGGATTCCTAGAGGCTGACAAGCTACCTCGGCAGCAAGTGCAAGAAGAAAATGGAGAAAATGATGAAGATGAAGATGAAGTGGCTGTTCCTAGCAATGACATGCCTTTACACCAACCAACCGAAGAAGACACGACGAGAGCTGTATGATTCAGAAAGTTAGTCTTGAAAAATGTTAGGGCATTGTACGGTCAAACCCACTAGCGTTGGTATGTCAAGCTAGTTGTCAGTTTTAGGTGTCAAAATTCAATTCTTGATTTAGCCTACTAGAGTTTAGATTTCGGAAATGGGATATAGACAGAGTAGTAGAGACCTTGAAGACGAAGACTGTGAAGACAAAGAAGACATCAATTATTCTTCATCGACAAAAGGTTAGTAGGAGTTATGACTTTATGGATATTCTTTTATTTCTACTTTCTCTATTCTTTCGAAATATAGTCGACTACTTTAGTAGTAATGTAGCGATTGAGATCGTGTTCTTGTGTAACATGGCTTTATGTCATGACCAGTATTTGCTCCCACGAATACTGTGAATCAAGAATGCATGAGATAGATTTGACGCCATATGTCAATTACAATGGTTTGCTTGCAAACTGTTATGTTGGATATGGATGAATCTAAGGAGTACTCTTGAGCAAAGAGCCTGTGGATCATAGCTGAGGACGTTCTCACGTCTAAGTTCTGGCTCAGCCCAGTCCTTCCAGCGGAATCCAGAATTTGACCTAATTTGACTGCGGACGGTTCCCGAACCGGTTTGCGTACCAGGAGCTGAAAATCTCATGTGTCCTATTTGTTCACGTACCGGTACGTGAACCTGACACGGAGAAGTTCCCTGGAAAGTCAAATTACGTGAATATCTTTTAGAAATTCACTCTGAGTCAAATTCCAACTCCTTTATCTCTTAGATGGACTTGTGTAAAACATAAATACCTTTTGCACTAGTGGAAATCAGCTCTTAAACGACCCTGAATAGGGGTGGCGTACAAGCTAATAACGACCCCTAGTCAGCGTAGACAGAAGCGTCGCGAATAAAGCGCGTCAAAATTGAACGACCCATCGGCTAGAGTCATTCAATAGCGACCCCCATCACGCGTCATTACTCAAGGAACCACAACAACAATTATTGAGGGTCGTTTCCTTGGATTTTCAAATAAAAAAATAGAATCAGATTCAGCTTGGAATCAGATTCAGATCTGGCTGAAACAAATCTGATTCCACAAATCAGATTTGGCTGAAACAAATCTGAGTTAGCTGAATTAAATCTGATTCACCCTAAAATTCAAATCAGACACCATAGCAAAATTCAATCTTGATTTCAAAATCCAAAAGCATCAAATATTGATGAAACATGGATTCATAAATGTAACTAACCATTCAAATTTGTATTCATTGCACAACTCAATTCACATTTAAGTTCATAAAACTAAAATCATTTCACATGTAAGTTTATACAAGTCATTCGGACATAGACAAACGAAAATTAACCGGCAAAATGAAACTTTTAACTGTCCAATAACTCTCACACTTGCCTGCAAGTGGATATGGAGGACTATCAAATAGATTGTAGGCAGGAACTTGAATATAGCTTCCTCTTGATCACTTATGTCATCACAAATCAACCTACAACCACTAGATGTTTAAGTGGGTTAGAAATGAGTAACAATGTCCATAAGAGAAAAAATTAAAGCCTACAGGTCTAAATTATAACAACAAGCACCAAAGAAAGATAACTACAAAAATCACAAAATGCAGTATAACAAGTACAAATGTTGAGTCATGGTGGGCATGAAATGTGTATATAACTACAATAAAGATGGTTAGATGTATAACTCTTACACCAAAATGTGCCATGTAGATTCATTTATGTGTTGCTATTTTGTACACTCTTTACTAGTAAATAAAATCTTGAATTAGGAAGTCCTAATAACAGAAACTTTCCTATCATTTTCCTAAATCAAAGAAGCTAAAGCTGCACTTAAATTATCCAATGAGAATGTTGTTGATTACAAAACAACACAGTAAGAAGTTTAGTTCGCATGCCCATTAATAAGAAAACAAACAAATCAAATGAAAATGAGACAGAATAACCAACTTAATTTCAGCGAATTAAGCAACATATAGAGCGATAACTGAGCAAAAAATCACCAAAGTACATATAACGTACGAGGCAGGTGCAATACAGTAGAATTCACGCACAACAATGTACAGGGAACATCTAAGACACGGAAAAGCATAAGCATAAGATGTGAAGAGGGCCATGAAATTTCACTACCAGCAATGGCTTATAAATAGCAAGCAACTAGCAGAGTAAGCATAGTGTCATTTCATGCACCCACCACCCACCATGAGAATGATTACCTCGAAGGTGCCCCTTGCTGACAACAGCAACTACTGAAGTATGCTCACTAGCAACTTTCAGAAGACTTGCTGCCATGTACCTAAAACATAGACATATAAAGGTCGCTAAATAACCACCATATCCACCAAAGATGTATTCATCCAAAAAGTGTCCATCCAGAAAACCTCCACTCTTATGCAAATCATATCTCAAGTCTCCATAATGACCACTAACAGGTGCTACTAATTATTCTAGGCATAGCTGATTCCTCTACATGTGGGGAAGAGAATATATTTTATATGCAAAACTGATTAGCCGTGACAATCAGGACAAAGATATAAAAAATTTACTACAAGCTCCCTAGTGCACATCTTCTTGCGTATGAAAGAAAAAAATTTGTTCAAAAATGAAGAAAAGATCCCGTATATAATATGAAAGGGACACTAACAAATATGTCTCTCAAATACAAGGGTCTCCATCAGAGAAGGGAATTTCATGCTCATTTCTTGTATCCAATTGTAGATTATTTACTCTAAGAGGTAATATACCTTAGCCAGAAGCCAACTGTAAAGGATTCCGAAAGTGTTCATTTTCTTTTTCCTCCACATATCATTTCTTCCATGGTAGGTACCTGTTGAAGTAAACTTTAGATATCTGCAAATGGATACAAGATACCGAAATAGAAGGGCAAAATTCAAACATTTTCATGGGTCACAAAGATTCAAAAGAGAAGCACCTGCAGTTTCAAGTAACTGAAAATAACTTGCACTGCTTCACAAGATTCCTGTAATAACAAAAAGAAAAAACAAATGGCCATCAGTAAATCTATTTGTCTCTGCCAATCTTGTATTCAAAAATTCTGACTTCAAAAGAATCGAAACAATATTTCCACAAACTCAACTTGCTAGAACAACTTAGTCGAAGTGTCAAAGCCAAAAATCTTCCATTAGGAATGACAAAATTACAAATATAGGGTATACAACATTACAATTTTTGGTTATGCACCAGACTGGCCAGTTTTAGGTAATTTGGTTCACTACTAAACCCAAATTACAATTTCATTTTCAGTCAAATAAGAACTAAAAAAAAAAACAACCAAAAATCAAAGAAAACCCTAGAAAGGAAATCACAAACATTAACTTACATAGATCCGTGATATGACTTTTGTGAATCTCACAATTATCAACCACAATACCTGCAAAACAAAACCCAAAAATCGCACATATTAAAACCCTAATTGAAAAATCAGAAAAATCAAGAAACTAATAATCGCGAACAAGTAATATAAACTGATCAAATACAAGTTCAACGACGAAGAAGATAAAAGAGAGTTAAAGATAAAACGAGATCTAGGTTTTGAGTTGAGATCTATTTCTGTGAAATCAATCTCAACTACTACTACTTTCCCTCTGAGTTAAAGATAAAACAAGTTCTGGTTCTTTATACATACTAATTAGGGTTCTTTATCCTTCTTCTTCTATTTGATTCCCTTTCTTTTCCTTCTTGTCTTTACCACCAAAATCAGATCATCCAAACTCTAAGAACAAAACCCTACAAACAAACAAGCAATCGAGCCCTTAAAATTATAAATTGAAAACCCTAACATCAAATGCATCAAATTAAAATGCAAGAGAAAAAGAAAGATAAAGAACTTACATCAAATCTTCAATCAGTAACATGTGCTAATAACTCCTACAACGAAAATTAGGAGAGATTTAATACAAAATCAACAAAATACGTTTTCAAAATCTAACTTTACCTGCTGAAGATGTGTAAATCGAAACCCTAACAACGAAATATAAAAATAACAAAAATGAAAAAAAAACAACAAATCAAACGATGGAAAGATTAAAATTAAATGATGGCTATAAGAATATTTCTTCTGATTTTTCAACGAAATATAAGAACTTATAAAATCAAAATGTTACTGCAAACGGAGAGAACAGGAGAGAAGAAGAAAGGAAAAGATAGAGAGAGCGAAAAAGGATAATGAGCTTATAAGGCTTCGATAAAAAGGAGATAAAAGTTTCTCACAGCCGTTGATCAAAATGATAAGGCTTCATCTAGATGCACACTTGAGAATCTAACCATAGAAACATCGATGTATCGGGGTCGCTGTGTGGGTAGTTACCTAAAGGGTTAATCCGTCAATTCAAGTTTCATGTGTTCAACCACCATCTGGGGTCGTTGATTTTTCGATTAAATTATTAATTTTTTTCTAAGGCAACGACCCCCATCAAGGGCTCTAGGTGGTGCAACCATTATTTGGGGTCGTTCCAAAGGGTCGAAAAGGGGGCAATTTCCACTAGTGTTGTGTTCCATCTAACGATCCTCAATGAGTCAATAAGATAAGATTATCTCTGGTCTGTTGGATTCCTATCTTGAAGTGTTTT
>JAJJMA010217195.1:0-13895 GCA_023529015.1 Papaver nudicaule | reverse complement strand
CTTTACCATAAGACTCACGAGCCAAAACGAAAAGTTGGTAGTATTTCGGTACCCCTTCTTTTTCAAAAAACATAAAGATAAAAAAGTTAAAAAAAGCAACTAGCCGAGGCAAATAAAAAGGTGGCAGAAAAATCAGCATCAAATTACAAAGGAAGCAGCGAAGGACACTCTCCTCCAAACAATGTATCTCAATCAAAGGGACACTCTGCATACACCAAAACCAAGGGCGCCAGCCAAGGCCATGGAATCACAGTATCAAGCAAAATGACTGAACCAGGTACACACCCGAAGGAAAGAAGCGTACAGATATTCAGCGAAGATAACCAAACAAAGAAGAACACCGAAGCTAGGGCACTACAGCAAGTAATGTTGGACCAGATCAAGACGCTCCGAGCCGAACTCTTCGACAATAGGATCCAATCAAGCGACATGATTAAACTCACGCAAGCAATGAATGATGTCAACCGCTCACCCCTAAGCCCAGAAATCCTCTCTAAGGCGATTCCTATAAAGTGCACCATGCCTACCTTCACATCAATCTTTGACTGCTCAGGAGACCCGACCTTTCATATCAAAATGTGCCTCCGAGTCTTTTTAGCTTACACTGATAGAGACGAAGTGCTCTGTAAATATTTTCCTTCCAGCTTGAAGGGAGAAGCCCTCGCTTGGTATGACAACCTCACGGCCGGCTCAATCTCGTCCTTCGAGGAGCTGTCCAAAGTCTTTATACTACACTTCTTATACAACAACTCCTCCAAGCCAGGAGTGGAAAAATTATTCAGCATAAGGGTACGACCAGGAGAGTCTACCAAGAGTCTGACAGACAGATGTACTGAACAGTGCGTAGAGGTGGGGAACGACGCTACAGAAAAGGACAAAATACGAGCATTCCTCAACGGTCTTGATAAAAACTATCCTTTGTATGATAGGCTCTTCTCCAAGAACCTTGAAACGCTGCAAGATCTCCGAAAATACCAGAAGGAGCGAATTACCTTGGAAGAAATTAAAGAACAAGCAACCTTGGGAAATGAAACCATTTTAAAACAGGTCCACTCAATAAACAATTTATCGCTCGAAGAACGAAGTCAAACAATGAATAACCAACCTGGGGATCCGTCGAAGCGAGAAAGACAAGATGATATTGGTCGCTATGGAAACGAAGGCAAATTCGGAGATGGCAAATACCATGATAATAGAAAATATAATGATAACAGAGGAAATATCTCTCGAGAAGAATTTGAAGGAAGCAATAGCCAGCAAGGACAAGGAAACAGAAAATTTTGAACAACTAAGCCAGGATTCCCTGCCTTTAACGATAGAAAGCTCCCAAAGCTTTGCGTGCCCATCGAGGATGCTCTTCGGACTATCGAGCAGTCCGAATTTGCTAGTGAAATAAGATATCCCAGAAGCAGGGGTAATCAACCAAAGCACACGAAGAACTCAAGAGATTACTGTCAGTTTCACAAATTCTACGGGCACACAATAGAAGATTGCGTTACGGCGCAAAACCAAATTTATTTCTACATCACCAGGGATAAATTCAAGCACCTCTTAGAGCTCCCGAAGCCTGCACCAAATCAGCCAGAGTTGAAAGAAGAGCCAAAGCACGAAGCGTGCGTGATCACGATCGATAGAGACATCCCCAGGTTCGGTGCTTGTAATTCCATCGTACGCACAAAAGGCCTCGAGAGGATCCAGACAGACCGAATCCATAAAAGGGATTTTGAAGGAAACGAAATACTCAGTGTAGTCATGAGGAATCGTCTAGAAGAATGGCAAAAGCAACCCGTATTCTTTTCTGCAGCGGACATCCCCAACGAGGGAAGATCACACAACTACCCTTTGGTCATCACCCTCCAAATGGGAAAAGTAGCGATGCCAAGAATATTCGTGGACCCCGGGAGTTCTGTCGATATACTCTTTGGACAAACATATAATAAGATGATGGGAAAGAAAGTTGTTTTGGTGCCCTCATCGTATAACATATTTGGATTTAATGGAAAACCATCAACACCTCGGGGGGAGATAATGTTAACAATTCATGTGGGCAAACAAAAGCAGCCAACACTATTTTGTGTAGTTGACATAGATTCTCCCTATAACGCTATCGTGGGAAGGCCATGGTTGCATGGCATCATGGGAGTAGCCTCAACCTTGCATCAAAAGATCAGGTTTCCAACTCCACTGGGTATCGCGGAAATATTAGGCGACCCCTCCGAAGCTCGTGCCTGCAATGAAATAGACATTCAGGCCAAGGAAGGTAGTAAAGGATGCTCGGGGAAAACTAAGCAACCAAGAATTACAGATGAAAGTATAGAGAAATTCATAGCTGAAACAGAAGCAGGAATGGCAGGCCCAGCAGACAGGGAACAAGGGACCAGGCCAGACAGCAGCAAAAAGGACCAACGTCCCGACAATAGAGAGCAGTTCCTCGTAGCAGCAGGCTGCCTCCAGACTCCGAACGCACAAACAAGCGAACCTAGCGAAGGCAGAAATACTAACCAAGAACCTTTCCGGGCAGGGCCATTTGTTATAGAAAAGCAACTCGGGAATGACACATACAGCTTGATCAATCTCGAAGGCCAGAAGTTAAAAACCCCAATGGAGGGGAAGCATATGAAACACCTCGCCTAGAAAGCAACTTTTTATGTAAGCAACACTCACGGAAAGATTGAATAAATGAAAATCGCACCCTTTGATGCAACTGCTTCCAAAATCAAACTCCAGATCCTGCCAGGGCGGGTAAAATATCCCACCTGGCTAGGCATAATCGCAAAGGCTTTAACGCCCCCAATAATCTGGCCATGATGCCATATCTCCCCTAGTGCCTCGTTGCAAAAATAAAAAGGCTTTAACGCCAAGGCAAAAAACGCCAAAAATAAAAGGCTTTAACTCCAAGGCAAAAAACGCCAAAAATAAAAAAGCTTTAACGCCAAGGCAAAAGATGCCAAAAAATAAAAAGACCTCGAACAACAGGCACAGAGCTGATAACCATATAAATCGTAAGGGCCCTACGAGTTATATGGCAGAGTCCTCTACCCCACAAGATACCCCGTTAGCGGTGGGCACCTTGAATCAAGGCTATATAAGCTGATGATGCATTCGCGCCCACTACCAAACGACCACGAGGACCTCTCTTTCTGAGGCGTTGAGGGGACGATAAATGGGATTAACATCTACCTATAGAGGAAGATGGAACCCTGAGGCAGCTAATTAGCTTGCATTTACGGAAAATGGCAAGTGAGTTATGCAGCCGAGGGACCTCCTCCGAAAAAATAAACACAGCCTTGAGGAGGGGCATCAAAAGAAAGAGCGGAGAAACAAACAAACGGATTCTTTATATATATGATCAGTACAAAACAAGGAAAGCAACAACAAAAAATATACGTATGAACAAATGATTCGGAAGAACACAACCAAAAGAGGCAGAACAGTACTGCTATTAAGAATTTGAAAAACCTTTTCCAAGCACAAGGGGAGGCATCGTCAGAAATCTCAACTTTCCTCCTCACTTTCCTCTTCACTGTATTCCACAGCAGGCTCTTGAAATAAATAGTGACTCCCCTTATCAAAGACAATAACTGGAGCTTTGCCAGTACACCCCTCAGTAGAACCCTCATGACTTCGGGAAATCTTATCCATCATACAGATAGTTTTCACCCCCGCACCATCTGCGAGATCATTTTTTGAACCCTTGGTACCATCTCTAGAACTTTCCTCGGGACCATGTTCGGATCCACAACCAGGACCATCACGGACACCCTTGGAGTCCTCCTCGGCACCACCACCAGGACTTCATGAATTTCCGCCTTTGGAATCATCATCATCATCATCACCATCATCATCATCACCAGGACCATTCAAAAACTTTTCTAGCAAGCCTATCCTACGAAGCTCATCCCTAGCTAAGGCTACATATACCTCTTGAGGAAGTAAATACTTATCACCAGGAAGTCGGGCATCCGAGTCATACGCACCAATAGGGCCATAAGTAGGAGGCTCAATACCAATGGTCCTAAAAAGAGAACGACCATGCTTTCGACAGGTCATACTAGAAGCAAAGGCAGTAGTTAGAGAAGATCGGGAAAGAAGTTCTTCGACAACCTGACCATGTCTTAGCTGATGATGCAGGAGGTCAAAACCAGTCACCATGTTCCTTACACTCTCCTGACATTGAAGACGGAATTCTCGTTCTTCAAACAGTTGCTCGGCGCACTTCGTCACCTCTTCCGAGCGACGCTTGCGTTCAAGCTCAAGTTCTTGAGAAAATTTGTTCATATCAGCAGAGCGACGCTGACGTTCTTCGGATAGTTCTTGGGACAATTGTCTAACCTTGTTTTCAGCCTCCAACTTCCGTTCGGACTCATTCACCAGCTGATTGGAAGCATCGTCCCTCGCTGCTATGGCATCAGCAACCTGCTTCTGCAAATTGTCTTCAATACCTATAAAACATAAAAACGAAAAACATCAGAATGATGGGACGGTCAAACTCACTCAAGGATACGACAGAAGCAGAACGAGAGTAAAACTGAGTTAGCTCCCTACTTTCTTTAAAAATCACATATTCAGAAACCTCATGTTGATTGGAGAAGCGAGGAATGGAAGCATTCTTCCTAACATCTTCAGAAGTAACTGTCCACTCTTAGCTAGATCTATTCGATAATCGTCAGCAAGACGAGCAAATAGTCTTTCGACATTTTAACTCCAGCAAGTTCCAGACATATATTATTACAACTCCTTTCCAAAGCATCACTTTTTGTAACCAAACCATTGTTGACATTCTTCAGCGCTGCCATCTGCACCTTCAAATTTTTGACATTTTCCTCTAACCTTTCAATCACAACCCTCCCAGCAGTAGTGATTGACCTTTCCAAACGAGCTTCATCTCTCTCTCGTGTCAAACGATCCACATCCAGTTGAAAAAAATGATTCTCTCAGGCCAGGGCCTCATTCTTATTTCTCACTTCCTCGAGAAGGCGCTCGGCTTTGTCCCCCTTTTTTCTTTCTTTAACAAAAAGACCTTCGGCTTCTTGTCTTCATCCTATAATAATCCACATCTTCTACAGCTTTGTTTCTCTCTTCCAAAAGTCTATTACTATTACTTCGGTAACTCCCGCTACCCGAGGCACTATGAGACGCTTGTCGACTCTCCCGAAGTTGGTCAAGAGCCAATCTAGCCTCTTGGAGTTTCTTCTTGCTCTCTTCCAGCTCGCCTTTTAAGCAAGCAGCAAGTTTGTTCTTAGCACAATGCTGCAAAAATATATATATATATATATATATATATATATATATATACATAAATAACAGCAGATAAAAGACTCTTACATATTGAATTCTCTTTCGCACGAGCACTACGAACTTTCTCTTGGGCCAACTCCTCTTGCATCAGGTAAAACTCTCGTTCAAAATACTCAGCCTCGCCAGCCAGATCGAAGTTATGAGCCAAAAGGCCAGAGGCATGATGGTCACCCTGACAAAAAGATTGTAAACAAACAATTAACAAAAACCCCAGCAACATCAACATGCAGACAAAGAGCACGAAAACACAACGCACCGCTTGAAGAATAACCAAGCTCTCCTCGTAGGACAAGGGTGGATGGTGAAGATCATAATCAACCCTGAGACAGTCACCTCCAAAGATATCACCTAACTTCCTGCAGAAATCAGGATTTAAAGGACGCCCCAAGGGATCAGTAGCATAGGCTTCAAGGCGAGTTGAGACTTCGACGGAAAAATCGCTAGGATTATGGTTTTCAAAAAGGACTTCTTTAAACCTTTTCGCAGTATATGAGTGCCTATATTCGCTAGCATAACTCGGAGCAGGCGGAAACTTTGGACTCCGAGGAAAGCTGGCAACGAGCTCCTTGGAAGAATCCATCTCAATAAATGAACCATCCCTTCGGGGAACAAGAAGGTCAACTGGAGTGACAATTCTTTCCGAGGAAAGAATAGAAGGTTCGGCAGCAGTAGCAGTTGTAGAAATTACTATGGCCGAGGCAGACGCACCGATGGTAGCACTCAGCACAGAAGAAGCAGTAAGCACAACATCCGAAGCAGCACTATGGCTGAGGCACCAATGGTGGTAATTGGCACAGTAACAGAAGGGTTAACGGTACTCACTTCTTTGAAAATCGCTTCAGCTGCCCTCGGTGTTGATACCTCCTTGCCAGCATTCGCTGATTCCACCAAGGGTTTCGTAGCAACACGACGGCGTTTGGGCAGAACTCCCCTGAAAATTTTCTGAAAAACAGAATTCTTCAACGGCTGAGGAACCTCTGATTTTCCCCCATACTCAAAATCCATCAGATCATTGCTCAGGTTTAAGTCACTCAAAGCCTCTCCCTGCAAATAAGGACCCGTCTTTCTCAGGAAACAAACAGAGGCAAGTATGAATACTCTAGAAAAGAACATAGGAAAGTATTTGTTACCTGCTGCATAGTCTCCTCATCTTCTCGGGAACGCTTTAAGCTGCCCGAAGGCTCCACGGAAATACCCTTACCTTTCCCTATAGATGGGCGAGATAATCATTTATCTTCGTTAGAGAAATGAATCGAGAACAAATGATGAGTCCGAAATTCATGCCCTGCATCAAACTCGGTCCGAGGGAAGTACCGGCCCGAATCCTTCCAGCCTCGGAGCACAGGACCCTTAAGAAGAACAGGTTCCGAGTACCAATCTTCATTCATGGAATAGTCCAAGGACCCGGGGATAATATTTTCGCTACCTTCCACGGGCCGAAAGCTGACCCCCCAAGGAGCAAATTCGTTGTCTAGAGTTAAAAAGGGCTCGTAATGCTTAAAAAAAGTTCTCAGCAGTAAAATAGAACTTCGCCGTAGATCCAGCAGGGAAATTATCTTCAGAGCGAAGAACCCACTGATTGATGAGGTAAATGGAGCTGCAAGTAAGTTGCATCACCCCTCGAGGTTTAGGAAGAGAGCAAAGGATGCGGAGAAACAAAGGATTTGAAGTCTTGTAAAGAGGGGGAAATAACCCTGCAGAAATTTGATGAAATGTCACCAAAAGCCTACTCTCGTCACATTGATACTCCTCGACCAGCTCTGGAGTCAATCTACCATCAGGGGAACTAACGGCTTCAATATTAAAGCCCTCTTCTTTGAAACCCATGCCTTTCATCTTTAGAACAAGGGCATCAACTTTAGAAGAAGACGACATAGAAAGAAGAGCACAGGAAAAGGAAGACTGATACTGCCGGTGCCGGAAGTTTTAGAGGCAATGTGGATCAGAAGATAGAAAGGTGATGAAAGGTTAAAAAGAATTGTCTTTATGAAACGATTGGAGGATTGAAGCAAAGGGTTATGAAGGAAAATGCCAAAAGAGCGCCTGATATGAAGTACAAATTGGGAGGTATCACGGAAAGAAAACGCCGACGCCAAGGAAAATGGATACGAAGAAACTAAAGTGTTTTTAGAGGGAGAGCCAAAACTTAAATAGTGAAAGAGGAACCGGCGCTTCCGGTCAGAAGGTAAAAAGCCGCGAAATCCTCGAGAATAGGAAGAACGTGTCGAAAAAACCTCACACCTGGCAAGTAGTGGGGATACATGGTAAGGAAAAAGTGTCAAAAAGGGAATTTCATCTCCTCGCATCTTCGATACAAGGAAAAGAAAGAGGCAAACTGTGGAGGGTAAAACCCCTTGGGACACGTGTCAGAGATCCGAGAAGCAAGACCACACAAAGAGAAGAAGAAGCGAAGCTTCGGGATCAAACCAAAGAAAGATGAAACCGTGGACACCGAGCGAAGAATCATAAGAAGGGGATTCGGACCATGCCTCAAAGGACCGAAGCCCCAGAACCATCTTCGGAGTATCACCGAAGGAACCGCCTTACTCGACAAGGACTGACACCACCACGATTGAGTCCGTTGTCTTATTAGCTGTAAACCACCCAAGCTCGGCCTATATAAGGCGAGGTTGGAAAACATTGTAAGGGTTGGATTTTCTTGGTGTAACCTAAGCGGCAGGAGAGGGATTAGGTCTATATCTCCTCTAGCTCCTTAGGATCATATCCATGTAGTAGTGAAGTAGAAATATAATATATCATACTCTATATCTTTTGATTAATGAGTCCTTTACATGTCTTCGATATTGTTCTTGAGGTCTTCGTACCTTGAATGATGTTTAAGTAACTATGTGTATGAGTTTGATATATGAGGGCTATAGGACATGATGCACCTATGCAGATTTTATACTCATACAATGCAACTCAATACAAGTAACGGGAGGAGTTTTGTGGCGCATATAAGAAGCAAATGGAATATAATCATCATTTAGAGCCTTGAGAGTAATAACTACCAAATCTTTGTCAGAAACAACATCTCCAGTAGCAGCAAGCTGATATGATAACATACGTTTCATTAACAAGAGCAGGAATCGATTTATCACCTTGAGTAATTGACATAAGCCTTGTACGGAGTTGAACTGAGTGAGTAGCAGAAGATCGGCCTAGTCGAGTCTCAATACTAGTCCATAATTCATGAGAAGTTTGTGCATTAGAAAAATACACAAGAACAGGATCAGAAATAACAAGATGTAACCACATCAAGATTGTTGCATCTTCATCTTTCCAGTCAGTATAAGCTTGCTCGATTTCATTCATCTGATTCCTTGGATTGGTGAATTGAGGAGGACAAGGATGAGATCCATTCAAGAAACGCATCAATTTGTACTTCTACATCACATGTTGTAACAAATTTCTCCAAGTAATATAGTTGTCTTCCTTCAATTTTATAGGAACAAAATTTTATAAAGCAGTGAGACTAACACCAGCAAAAGAAACAACAGTGGGATTTTCCATTGTAGATGATGAAGAAAATTCAGTAATCATCTACAAACAAGAAACATAAAGTAATTTGCAGAATAAATCCGAAAAAGAGAAATAAAATTTCTGAAAAGTAGATCTGAGATCAAGAAAAAGAAGAAGAAGAAGAAGAAGAATCAAGATTTTCAAACAAATATGTGCAGAAACAAACAAGATCAACTTCTTATAATGATCAAGAAGAGAAGATAAAGCAAAACAAAAAGATTATGTGAAAGAGGAAGAAATCGCCATGAAAGGACCGATTGAAGCTGTGAAGCAGAGCTATGGCTCTGATACCATAGTTGCACAGATGAAAACTTGATTAATCAAATGAGAATAATCTCAGACCTTACAAAACAAAGCAGGAGGAAATGATTACTTTATACAACCGACAATTAACAGGCTGTAACCAACACCTGTCAACCGACACAGCTAACAGTCCAAAGGACACCTGGACCAATGAGAGCATAGCTCACCTAACAGACACTCACGTACATAACACACACTTACAAACAATGACAGAAATAGAAAATGTGAGAGTGAGTGTTACTAGGCACAATATCAATTTCAACTTTCTAGCATTGCTATAAAGTTTTGCAGTGATATATCCAAGAGGTGCTAGTTGTGCTGGTTTCTTCGTGCTACAAGGCAGATTTTCTATGAAACAATGTCGACGGAGAATTTGAAGTTTCTGGCTGAATGGACTCAACAGATGCCGTTTTATTCATCAAGCTCTCTATCTGAGAAACAAATTTCTTCATTGCAAGCCTAGGCAAATAAACCGGTACAAGACGACCTTTGTCTCCTGTGTTATTTGTGTAGGATATGTAAGGGCTTGACATCCAGTAATTTAAAGTCGGATTGGTACCTAATGCTCGCCCGGCGTACACTACTTCTCCGCACCCAAAATCAATTTCATCAGCATTCCACATATATTTCAAATCTGTCACAAAATAGGTCCGCACGGTAGAAATGATCGGTCGCCCTTTAACTGACATTAGATCCGCTGTTGATCTAATGTACTCCTCATTCACTTCATTCTTGGCTTTTTTCACCAACTCCACAGCGAAACTCAAAGGATTTTGAATTAAATTCTCTGCGGTCGACACCGCTACAGGATATGCAACTGCGTTCCCGTAGAATCCTGTTGGTAATGGAGAATGAAATTTCCCACGTGTACCAACGGAAATTACCACACGAACTTGGTCTTTAGGATCATATCCGATTGCAATTGTGCGACATCTCCATAACCAGGCTGTGAGCAACTCAAAGGTGGTGCATGTTTGCAGATGAGGATGTAGATGTTGTTTTAAAGCTGCCAATTCTTTGGGGCCAAAGAAGAAGGATTCCAGAACCAAGTCGTCAAGGGATGGATGTTTTTCTTCATCATTCGGTATAGAATCATACTCCCGATGTGCAAACATGACTTGTGGTGGGTCTCGAGCATTGAGCAAGTGTCTTTCCCAAACCGGTAGAATACACGGATAGAGTTTGCCTCGAGAAATTTCAGCTAGAGCTTTTATAAACTGGTACAATCCTTGAGCGTCAGAAATAGTGTGGTTGCTGCGATAACCAACGATGAACCCTCCGCACATAAGACGAGTCACCTGTGACCATTTGAAATTTAGAATGGCTGTTAGTTGTCAACACCCGAAAAATTTACTTTACCATCAAACAATATCAAACCATCTCACCTGTATGATCAACAAAGGGCAACTGAAAATATCTTCAGAATCAGGTGGTGAGTAAAGAAGTTGCTCCAAACAAGGAATTGGAGGTTTTATGAAATCACCACCCAATTGATTGAGACTAAAATCAGCATCAGCCTCAATGAACAATACACCTTGACCAGTGGATTCCACAAGTAGCTTACCTCCGGGTACTTGTCTGAGCCTACCAGCAAATGGGTAGTAGAAAACAAGTGTATCTGCTAATGCCTTCTTGATGATACCCACTATGTCATCTGTTTTGCAAGTGCTGGCCATAGAAAGGTTTCTCTTGTTTCGATAAATATGAAGGATAGACATATGAAAACGAAGACCTTTTCGATCATCAATGTCTGACAGGTACATAAATTCATAAGGTGTGGGTTTAGCTGGAACTACTAATTCAGGTTCCCGTCTTCTTACATTGAACACAAGAGATGAGAAAGCCATGCTCTAATGACAGAACCAGGGAATTAATCTCAGAGTGGAAGAAGAGGAAAAAGCAAAAGCCAGAGATGGTTTTGAGTTTTCCTTCTTTGGCATAGGCTCAATGTGCTTGGCTACAAATGGGGGTATTAACAATATTTGCATTCCTACTGCAAATGGGGTATTAAATTATCTGAGGTAGGCAGTAGCTGCTTGAACGTTCTTATCAAGGTACCACCCATAGAATTTAATATACCATCTGAGTGCAACTTTACAAGTCAAGTCAGACCAGGTTGGCTTAGGCTGGATTATTGTCAGATTAAGTTTCGAGAATCGACTCATAAAAGACCAGATTAAAAGATTCCTGCTGATGCATGTGGCATCAAAAGTCATGTCTTTGATCCTCTTTTCTTTTCTTTTCTTTTCGTCTAAAACTCTTTATCCCTTTTGTCTCTTCAGAGCTTATTAAGGATCTCCCTATCTTATTAAGGATCTCCCTATCTTATTAAGGATCAATCCCTATTGTCTCTGCAGAGCTTATTAAGGATCTCCCTATCTTATTAAGGATCAAGGTATAAAAATTTATTTGATACCAAGTTGAAATCAGAAAAATAAAAGTAAAATATAATTTTATTGATTGAATGAGATGATTACACCGATCACCCATAGGGTGTATATTTATTGATACCATAGCTTGGTATTCAAGAAGGGAAAAATAGTAAAATGCCCTAAAATAAACTACAACAATAGAGAATTGCCTTGACTTTAAAAACTTTGGAGAAATGCCCTGATCCGTTAGTTTTTCCATCCAAGAGGGTTGACTCAAGTGTGCGACTTCACACACGTGCAAAGAAGACAAAATTGCCCCAAACACCTTCGGATGATGACACGTGGCGTCATAATGGACGGTTTTGATCGTGACACGTGTCACTCAAATATGGGGTTTTAAGTTTTTTTTGATCCAAAATTTGTTAACAAGTGGACCTATAAGCGATAGCATTTTACTTACACCTCTTTTACACTCTTTCTGTTAGTTCAGTTAGAGTCTGTTATGTCTGGTATTAGGTGTCTGTTAGGTTACAGCTGTCACCAGCTCACTCGGTGAGCTGTCGGTTCAGTCGGTGCTGTCTGTAATTGTTTATATACTGTTGGGTCTGTACTTCTTTACTCAGTTAATCGAATACATTTCATTTTCTCTACAATTCTTATATGGTATCAGAGCCTTTCTTGGCCTGATTTCCAGTTTCTTGATTTTTCTTTACTCTTAAAATCTCAAAATTCATACAGCAATCTTGATCTTTGATCAAGTTACAGCAAATTATAGCAAATTTTTCTTCAAAATTGCTTCCGCAAATCTGTTTCCTGATCAGATTTCATCATTTTCTATCATTGTTTTATGATTTTTGCGTTTCTTGATAACAATCCAATGCCAAGATCCACTCAAAATTCTCTTGCTGCTGGTCAAATGCAGAACAATTCCTCAAATAACAACAACAACAACAATCTCAACAAGCACAACACCAACAATCCTGATAATGGCAATTTTTATAATGTCTTTGCTAATAATCAAAGAGATCAGTTCTATTTCCAGATGTCGTTCTCTAATATCTGTAATTTTGTGTCTATCAAGCTTGATGCAACAAATTATTTGCTCTGGAAGGATCAATTTGAGTCGATTCTAATAGCTACAGATCTATTTGATTATGTTGAAGGTCTAATAGCAGAACCACCACATCATCGTACTCTTGATGGTGTTGAATCTGTCAATCCGGAGTGGATCTTCTGGAGGAAAGTAGATCGGTTTATTGCTGGATGTTTAAAATCTACTATGACACCTTCTATTCATGGTGATGTTTATGGTATGAACTCATCTGCTGAAATCTGGTCATATCTTGCTACTACCTTTTCGACTCAGTCATCTGCAAGACGTACTATGTTGAGAAATCGTCTTCAAAACATCACTAAAGGTAATAAGTCAATTGAAGTATATTTGTCTGAAATCAAGCAGATTACTGACAGTCTTGCAGCAATTAATGAAAGAGTAAGTCACACTGACTTACTTCATTTTGTGTTCAATGGTTTACCACCGGATTATGATAGTTTTGTTACATCTGCACATAATAGAGAAGTTCCTTTTACTTTTGCTGAGTTGAAGTCCAGATTAATTCATCATCAGCAGTCCTTACAGAATAGACAAGCTCAGATGTCTAGTATTTTAGACAATAATGATACTGCTTTGTATAACCGTCATGCTGGTGGAACTTCTCGTCATAATCCTAATTTTCATCCTGGAGGTAGTAGTTCTGGTGGTACACATAATGGATCTAAGAATTCTAAGAATTTCAATAACAAGACCAACAATTCTGGTTCTAAGAATGGCAGATCTTCTGGCTATGGAGGTACTAATTCTAGTCAGAATAGAGGAACTAGTACTATTGATTGGTCTACTGTTGAGTGTCAGATATGCAGGAGAACTGGTCATTCTGCTTCAAGGTGCTATTACAGATACACACCTGACAAGAATTCCATTAGTTATGTTCAAAGAGCCTTTGCCGGAATTGAGCTTAATGCTGGATCTGTTGAAGATGGTGGAGCTGTACCAGTAGCTGCAAATTGGATATCTGATTCTGGAGCAACCAATCACATGACAAATGATGCTTCAGCACTTACAGATACTTCAGAATACACAGGTTCTTCAAATGTTATGATGGGAAATGGTAAGCTTCTAACTATTTCTCAAACTGGTAACTCTGTGTTAGCTACTCAACATCATAACTTCAAATTAGCAAATGTGATTCATATTCCTGCTCTTAAGGCTAATTTGCTCTCCATTGGTAAATTTACTAGAGATAACCATTGTTTCTTTGAACTGCATGCTTGGGGATATCTGATTAAAGATAATGTCACTAAACAGGTACTTGCTAGAGGTTTATGCCACAACAATCTATA
>JAJJMA010217177.1:0-13170 GCA_023529015.1 Papaver nudicaule | reverse complement strand
ATAGGTTGCAGCTCCTCTGGGAACTCCCTACGACTATCAAAGACTTCTCTTGAGATTTGGGAAGCACAGGTAGGAGATTGAGACCATCTTTGGTTGAAATCGTATTAACCTGTAACCTTGGTAACCCGATCACGTTCTTGTCTATTCCATAGTCCGTCTCTTCTGCTATACGGCTATTCAAGAACTGATACGTTACTCAACAAGGTTAGAAAGGTAGCAATGCACGGCTGCACTCGGTGTTGTAAGACCTAGTTTGCTCCAGTTATACAAGTTTCTTAAGTGATTCTTCGTGTATAACTGAGGTAGAGATAAGTTGGGCATAGCTTACTCGGTTTGCTTGTCAGCCCCGATTTGTGAAGTAGATTTCAGTATGACCTGGATTTAACAATCCGAAGGAAGTCAACTTGTGTGTGGTAAACTGATAGAGGACAGTTAGACCATATGTCAACAATTAGGTTGCAAAGACAGTATTGCTGACACAAGCCTTTGACATCGGTCAAAGCAACTCCTAGGCCTGTAAAGGACGTCAGCTGGGGGAATCAAGTGCGTGACGATCTGTGGGGGATCTAGAGACGTAAGGAGTGCGACAGTAGCCAATTCGCTTGGAGGGCTTGAGTTGGTCTCTGCTACATCCCAGACCGAAGTCTTATAGTAGGCTAGTGTTTGTAGTCAGTTTGTATTGGGCGGTGTTCAATCTGGACGAGGTCCCGAGGTTTTTCTGCAAGGCAGTTTCCTCGTTAAAAAAATCTCTGGTGTCTTGTGTGCTTTTACTTTCCGCATTATATCTCTGATAATATAATTAAAGCACCAAGTAGTACGTTATCCAATAACTGTAGAGTATAACTCCAAAGTCCAAACTTTGTCGAGTTGATCCCCAAGATCCACTAGTGGAATAAGGCCAGATTAGCACAATCACTCCATTCAATTATATCACAGTCGTGGGCTGTAGCGGTTCAAGCCCGGCCATGAACTGTCTTATTACAAAAAAAAATCCGCTAAAAGCCCAAACATACCCTTTAACTGTGCTAATGCTAGAGGGCACTATTACTAAACCGACCTCCCATATCATTTTGGAGTTGTCCCTTATTTATTTATTTTTTATTTTTATGTTTTTTGTAAACCTCGTTTTTGTCGCCAAACCTCCCAGATGAGTTTTCCCTTATCTCTTATCTTATCTTTATCTTCTTCCACAGAGAAAAAAGAGACTGTAAAACCTCCCTCTCCCGTCTCTCTTTTTCTTCTTCTTCTACTTCTATTTCCTTGGTTAAAAATCTCAAATATCTTTCCCTTATCTCTTATCTTATCTTCTTCCACAGAGAAAGTAGTTATTTTCTGATTTTGCTGCTATTTTCTTGGAACCGTTCCGATTTAATCTTCGTTATCTGTTCGGGTATTCTTCCATCAATCTTAAAGAGTGAACATTGAGGTATGCAGGCAGCAGATCAAACGGTGTTGAGTTTAAGGCCAGGTGGTGGAGGCCATCGACGAAGCAGATTCAGTGCACCTAGTTTGGAATCTGCTGCTTTTGGTACTACTGGTGGTGGTTCTGGTTCTTCATCATCAGGTCTTCGTCCCCATGGTTTCTCATCGTTGTAAGTAATAAAGGTGTAACCTTTAGTATATTTTTTTGTTTTAATTATTTATATTTATTCATATTCTTTCAATTTGATCAGGTTACTGAGTTGATGTGCTGCTTGTGGAAATGTTATTGTCTTCTTCTTTTTTTCGTTCGATTGTTGTCTTTTGTGTGTTTTGATTTTGTTGTGTTTGATTTTGTATTCAGGTTGTTTGATATTATGTCTGTGTGAGTAGTTGACTGAAGTGAGAAGGCTTTGAGGAGGAAGACTACTGGAAGTGGAAGGATGCTGTACTTGGGTAATGTTCCTCGCAGATTCAAGAGTGGTTTCAGAGAAGGTAAAGGTGGATATTAGATTATGGTGATTTTAGTTTTTTATTTTGTTAGTGTGTTTGTGTGTGTTTGCTGATTTAGGGTTTAATTTTGGGGATTTTTACTGGTATAGGCACTCAAGCTGCACTAAGGAAGATTGGAGCATCTGCATCCAACTTAACAGAAGAGTGTTTTGGAAGGAGGAAACACTTAGTGGTAGTAATTTTGATAGTTCATTTTCTATTAGACATATATTAGTTGTTATCATTGTGATTTGCTTTAATGGGTTTTCTTCTGCTTTTTGAAATTGTAACAGGATGATGAGAGCTTGTGGAGATGGAAGGAATAACTTCTTGGATCTGTTGATTATGTTGTTGTTGGAGGTATGTCTTTTGGATTCATTTACGTTTATGTGGCCAGGGCTTTAAATTCTGATGTGCAGAAGAACCAGAAACGGAAGGGGAAGTACAAATAGCTGCATCTTATAGCTTAACTGGTAAAAGAGAATGGAATTATGCTGAAAACAAATATCATGCCACTCCATGTCTGCCTTAAGTTATTTAATATTGTCTCTACTTTTTGTGCAGATGGTGAACCCTTAAGCTTTAAGAATCATGGTTCCAACTTCAGTTCAACGGTATACAAATTGGAGATGGTGAGAATGGATTTGTATGCCTTCCTGTTCTTGTTGATCAGATGGGTAATGAGACAACTAGACTTACTGCAGTGAAGGTAATGCTTGTTATATATTAAGCTTCCAACTTAAGCCTTGTATTTTGTACTGCTATAAAGTTTCATCCTTGATGTGGCATCATTTTTTGCTTAATTAATGCATAGTTTATGTGACTTCATTTTTGTTATTTGTAGGCAGTTGCTGTCATTGCCACGTCTCCTCTCAATATAAATATATCATGCGTGCTTGAGCCATCTTATTGCTGAATTAACATCTTTCTTGTGCAAGGTGTGTTATCCTCTTGTCTATCATATGTTATGGTTGAATGCTATCAAGTGCTTGTCTATCATTTGTAAACTGTAGAAATCTCAGTAAGATTTCCAGGTGCTTATCCATCATACTATAGGTTAGCTTGTCTATCGAATGTTATGATTGAAATGCTACCATGGATACTCCCACTTCTTTAGCAAGACAACATGTATACAAGAACAACAAAATGACTAGTTTAATTTGTAGGATAGTTACTCTTGGCTCTTGTTTTCTATATGTACATCACCATCTTTTGGATATCCTCTGCAATTCTGGTTTCTTGCATTTGTATGAATGTTGATTTGTTACGTAATAACTCTATTTACTGGAAGACTTGAATCAAGTTTGGTACTATTTCGTGGTATTTTGCTGATTGCAACTGTACCCCCAAACGTGGGTATTAGTTAGTCCTTATATAATAGTCGAGACAATAAGGTGTACGGATAAAAAAAATAGACTTGCAATATGTCCATTAACACTGAGTATCTTATTATTCATCAGGTATAATATTGAGTTTTAGTCTTGTCTTTGTGACAAATTACATGATTTCTAATGGTACTAATTGTATGTGTAAATGGCATTCAAGATTGCAGAATGCCGAAGGGAAATACAAGAAGTAAAAGCAATGGTTCTAGAGGCTGAGTGCTCGTTGTCAGAAAATATTGATGCTGACGATGTTTTAGAGACAAACGAAAATGTGCAGGTTGACAAAAATACAGAGAGGTTAGAGTTTGTTAAAGCAGCATCTATTTAAGCTGTAATTGGCACACTTGCAGCACTTTTTATTTCACTCTATCAAGTCACAGATATTACTGAATTAATACTCCCTCCGCGCATCACAGATTTCTGCTTTAAGACGAGATTAGTTTCGTGTTTAGCTAGTGAGTAGTATTTCCTAATTAAGTTACGACTATTTGTACTTGCATTTCAGGACAATGCAAACAGCAGTTGGAGCATTTGCTGCTGGAGATTATGCGGACGGGATGGATGTCACACCACTGATGGTGGCAAGAGGAAATAGTAACCGTTATTCAATATCAAGCTTAAATACCTCAGCATTCGTAGCGATGGAGCTTTGTCGAGAACATTTGGTACGCCTCGTAATATAAAGCTAAGTTTTGTTTTTCAGTAGCAACCAACCTGTATAATCTCATGTTCTAGGTACTATTTATGCGGCCTGTACAGTTTGATAACTAAATGCTAATATATTAGTCTATCTGGTTGTGAGTAGATCTAGTCAGAATGTATTACAAAACACACTGCATGTTCAGACCGCATTAGATTTTGGTTGGTCTAGTTTCAGTCATTGTCATTGTTTCCGCATTATAGTAATGTTGTTTTGTTGACCTCTTAAGCTTTTTTATGTGCTCATTATGCAGATTTGGATTTCATAGTGTTGACCACCTCCATCTACATTGTTTTTTGATCTTGCCGTTAAGTTAGATTTATTTTCTTTTTTGTTTTTGATTTCGTTTGTTTTTGTGCAGGATCATGGTGCAAAATGATAGCAGTGGCAGGGATCTCAGTAGCAGCCTTCGTGATGCAGAAGCTCCAACCTGATGATGCCCTTTTTGTTTTTTTTTTTTGTAAAAGTTTAGTCTTTTTAATCATACAAATCAATTTCTATGTAATGTTCAATGAATTCAAGTGTTAATTGAATTGTGATAAATGAAATGAAAAGAATGTTTTGCTACAAATTTAGTTGTAACCTTCAATGAATCAGATTTTATGGTTTCAGCCCTCAGATCTGATACAGCCCACTCAGGTCCGCTGACTGATTCAGGTGAGTCAGAATCACTGAATCAGGAATCAGATCTGTTGATTGAAGCTGGTTTTTTAATCATATAAATGAACTGAAAGGACAGTCTCTGGATGTGCTTTAAAAGGACAGAAATAAACTGTGCTACCACTAGTTCAAATAAGAACTGTGCTTTAGAAATAGCACAAAAAAGTTAGCACAGTTGGGAGTACAGTTAAAAACTGTACTATAAACGGAAATAGTACAGTTTATGGCCTAGCTAAAACAGACGATTTCCACTAGTGATCACAACTCCAGTTATTAGAGTTTGGATATTGATTTTTGAGATCGTCCAAACTTAAACCATAAGACTCACGAGCCAAAACGAAAAGTTGGTAGTATTTCGGTACCCCTCATTTTTCAGTTGGTATCAGAGCGGGTGAACACATTAAAGACGTAATTGTCTGTGTTTATCTCGGTTCGTGAAATAACGTCAAAATGAAGGGATCAGGCTTTGACTACTCAAAGTCATTGGGATTGTCTACTCCAAAGGCATCCACTCCACCTGTCTCGCAACAGGTTGGAATAAATTCTGGTAACCTCCAAAGTGCAGTAATCCAGAATGATCCTTCATCCAGAAATCTCAAGATTGAACAAACAGAGGAATACATATCCCTGGGAGAGAAATATGTTCAAAGTCTAAGTGATCTCCATGATGCGTACAATCGGGAATGCTCACTTTCAGAACTCCTAGAACAACAACTCCAGAAATTGGAAACTGTTGTTCAAGAACTTAGAGAGTCTAAAGAGAAGATTTCTTGCCTAGAAACTGCTCTCACTTTGAGACAAAATCGTGAAAAACAAGTTGCGGAAAAACACGATTTGGAGATTGAAAACATTCTGATCATCAAGAGGAATGTAGAAGATCACTTAGCCAATGCTCAAGAAAGATGCAAAACTCTTGAAGAAGAGAATCTGAAACTTATGGACTTGTCCCAAATCCATAGTAAATCAGAAACGACTTCAAGAAGCGATGTGAAAAAACCGTACACTCCACCTATCACATTTGCATCGGAAAGAGTCATTGTATCTGCTAAAGTCACTAATAAAAAGAAGGCAAAACCTTCAGTCACCACGAATGTAGTGACTACATTATCTGATTCCTCGGGTAGTGATAGTGATAAGCAGAATGGTGGTAAAAGATATGAAAATACATGTCGATTCTGTAAAAAGAAAGGACACCACCAAAGAAACTGTAATAGTCAGAAGAAGGAGAAGGAGATTGATCAACTGCAACACACGTTAACCTTGTGTTAAAAAACGTGTCTGAACTCTGCAGGCCTAATCCACTGGTGATCCCTAGAAATAAGGCCTACAAGAGATCATCTTCACCCATGAAAAATGGCAGAACTATTACTGAGAAACGGAGACATAATGATCAATCGTGGGATAAGAGAACCTCTTGGGTCTCACGTAGTAAGTCTCCTAACAAGACAACCACTTCTTTAAGAAACCAATCTGATCCCAATCGATTGGTCACTCAAGAGGAGTTACACAAGGCGTTGTCTGATATTGCTAGACAATATCACTCCCAAAAGAAGAAATCTAGAAGTCCCTCCCACACTGAGTCACATCATGACAATAGTGACTTCTATGATAACTCCAAGGGAACGTCATCTAAGTGTGGACGATGGCGAAAAACTGGTGAGTCTCCAGGAACTCACCAAGACACTAAAATCTAGTGTCAACCAAGCTTCCTTATTTGTGTACTGGAAATAAGGAACGCTTTATCACTGGATTAACATCCTGAATTATACAGTACCCCTTGGAAAAAATAAAACTTTATTGCCATTGAGAAAAAACTACTGAGAAACGTATAAACACTGTGTCTCTAGTGGACCTATCAGTTTGCGAACCAGTTCGCGAACCTTGTGAAAGTGTTTTCTGTACGTAAAACTCGGGAAAGATACACTTATTAACCAGCTGGCATCATTCTCTCTTTACGAAAACTAAAACTCTGTTTTCGAAGTTTACTCAAATTCTAGAATGTAAACCTAATGGACTCTAGGTATGCATTATTTGAGTTAATCCTTCCTGGTATTTTCTTATAAATACCCAAACACCTGATAGATTATATCATTCAAGTGTTTTCTTGCTCACCTAATCTAATGAGAAAGGACAGCATGACAGGAAGTAAGAAGAAAAGAATTCTGGTTAATGAAGACCTTACCCCTCCTTTTAAGATCAAAGGAAGAGATGCTAAGGTTTCTTGCTACTTTGCCTACCACTATCAAGACTTTGAAGAAGCTGATATGTATAATGGTGATGTCTTATATGATATCATCAAGTGGTGCAGAGAAATCTTTCCTCAGCCTAAGAAAAACATGAAAGACTGTGATTTGCTTGGTCTCCAGATGGAAGGAGTGTTGATTGAGATTATGCTCATGAAAGCACAATTAAGAGAACTTGTCAATGGCAAAAAGATTGTTTTCAATGATACAAAGGAAACAGGAGACAAGTCTTCCATGAGCAAATCTGCTTAAGTCAGTTTTTCATAGTTATCTTAGAGTTTTTTCTTAGTAGATCAGTTTAGTTGGTTCCTTGTGAGAACTTGTTCTTACTTTTGCCTAAGGAATATAAACTAAATCTGTTTAGTAGTTTGCCTTTCATGCTTTTTAGAGTTTTTCAAGCATGTACTACTTTAATTCATTAATAAAAGTTCTTTTTAGATGTTATTAATGATGTTTGCAATACTTAATTTGTCTACCTCAATCTTATTGCAAAACATAGATTTTTCCATTGCTTCGGTAGTGACGTAAAGTTGTGTCTATTTACAAAAGTTATGCTTTTTCTCAGGATTAAGAAACTTTTGATTATATGATTTTTAGGGTTTTCACAAACTCGGAATCATATAACTCTTTTTCCGAAAAAAAAATGGCTAAGGAAAAGAGATTATTAACAAAGCAAAACTGGATAACATTTAATTGTTCTTGTCCATGTTAGTCTTTGTCAGTTGTTCTTTATTGAATGACACCACACGGGGGAGAGTTCTTATTTGAACTTGCGCTTAATAACAAATCTTTTTGGGGAGTGTGGATGTGGAATATTGGGAGAAAGTGTATCTATATTTCTCCATAAGGTGAGAACTCATGAATCTTGTTGTTCAGATTACCTAAGTATACCATCTTTACACTTGATATGCGAGTACTTGGCTTCACCTGTTATCACAAGGTGTATGAAACCCTAGTCTCAAACTACTTTGTCATATTTTTGTGACAAATAGGGGGAGAATACATATGGTTCTTACTTCTTGTGGTTGCATTAAGGTGCATAACCATAGGGGGAGAACATCATGTGCTTACTTGTTGTGCTTTTCACAAAGTATCAAGTAAGGGGGAGTAATTAAAGCTGAGATCAAGCTTCGTATCAAGAATGAGTAGAATCACTTTAAAAGTTCTGATACACCAACTTTAAAGTTTGCTCAGATTCTTACTCTTACGCACAAACAACATGTGGGATGAGCATACTAACCCACGTAAGCTTAAGCGTACCTTTATGGTTGTTTGAGCTGGATATGTTGTGACTGCTGACTACGGATTCATCAACAAGAGTTTAATGAACACATCAAGACTCAAAGGAGAAGTTGAAGAATTCAAGAAATCAAGAGATACATTTGGTTAGTACTTCATTGTATATTATTTGAATCCATATGTAAATTGGTTTTGTCACTAAAATTGACAAAGGGGAAGATTGTTAGGGCATTGTCCGGTCAAACCCACTAGCGTTGGTATGTCAAGCTAGTTGTCAGTTTTAGGTGTCAAAACTCAATTCTTGATTTAGCCTACTAGAGTTTAGATTTCGGAATTGGGATATAGACAAAGTAGTAGAGACTTTGAAGACGAAGACTGTGAAGACAAAGAAGACATCAACTATTCTTCATCGACAAAAGGTTAGTAGGAGTTATTACTTTATGGAAATTCTTCTATTCTACTTTCTTTATTCTTTCGAAATATAATCGACTACTTTAGTAGTGATAATAGCGATTGAGATCGTATTCTTGTCTAACGTGGCCTTGTGTCATGACCAGTATTTGCTCCCACAAATACTGTGAGTACAAGAATGAATGAGACAGATTCGGTGCCATGTGTCCATTACAATGGTTTGCTTGCAAATCGTTAGTTGGATATGGATGAATCTAAAGGAGTACTCTTGAGCAAAGAGTCCATGGATTACAGCTGAGGACGAACACATGTCTAAGTTCTGGCTAAGCCCAGTACTTCCAGCGGAATCCAGATTTGACGAAATCTGACAGGCGGACGGTTCACGAACCGGTTCGCAAACCAGAAACTCGGAATTCTTCTGAGTTCCAAAGTGACTGAACATTTCGCGAACCTGTACGCGAATCCAATGTTGGTTACTTTGCTGGTGTCGGATTTAGTGGATATTCTTTCAAAATTTCACTTGAGTCAAACTCTAAACTCTTTTGTGTTCCATCTAACGATCCTCAATGAGTCAATAAGATAAGATTATCTCTGGTCTGTTGGATTTCTATCTTGAAGTGTTTTTGAGCTAACAAAACACTTGGCAGATAAACTTAAAAAGAATTCCAATTGAGATTAATCTCAATTACTTGGTTGGCAAGTTTAGGGTTTCCTTAACTTGTGGGACAAGTAATTGATTGCTTTATTCCAAAGCAACCTATCTTATTGAATGCTATAAATAGAGGTGTCTACGGACAAATACCGCAAGCATCAAGCATACATGAAGATCCTTAGGGAAGGTAACGTAAACTCTTTTCACTTAGGTGAATGCTTGTTGTGGTATAGTCATCCTCTATAGGTTGCATCTCCTCTGGGAACTCCCTACGACTATAAAAGACTTCTCTTGAGAGTTGGGAAGCACATGTAAGAGATTGAGACCATATTTGGTTGAAATCGGATTAACCTGTAACCTTGGTAACCTGATCACGTTCTTGTCTATTCCAGAGTCCGTCTCTTCTGCTATACGGCTATTCAAGAACTGATACGTTACACACAAGGTTGAAAGGTAGCAACGCACGGATGCACTCGGTGTTGTAAGACCTAGTTAGCTCCAGTTATACAAGTTTCTTAAGTGATTCTTCGTGTATAACTGAGGTAGAGATAAGTTGGGCATAGCTTACTCGGTTTGCTTGTCAGCCCCGATTTGTGAAGTAGATTTCCGTATGACCTGGATTTAACAATCCGAAGGAAGTCAACTTGTGTGTGGTAAACTGATAAAGGACAGTTAGACCATACGTCAACAATTAGGTTGCAAAGACAGTATTGCTGACACAAGCCTTTGACAGCGGTCAAAGCAACTCATAGGCCTGTAAAGGACGTCAGCTGGGGGAATCAAGTGCGTGACGATCTGTGGGGGATCTAGAGACGTAAGGAGTGCGACAGTAGCCAATTCGCTTGGAGGGCTTGAGTTGGTCTCTGCTACATCCCAGACCGAAGTCTTATAGTAGGCTAGTGTTTGTAGTCAGTTTGTACTAGGCGGTGTTCAATCTGGACGAGGTCCCGAGGTTTTTCTGCAAGGCAGTTTCCTCGTTAAAAAAATCTCTGGTGTCTTGTGTGCTTTTACTTTCCGCATTATATCTCTGATAATATAATTAAAGCACCAAGTAGTACGTTATTCAATAACTGTAGAGTTTAACTCCAAAGTCCCAACTTTGTCGAGTTGATCCCCAAGATCACAACTCCAGTTATTAGAGTTTGGATATTGATTTTTGAGATCGTCTAAACTTAAACCATAAGACTCACGAGCCAAAACGAAAAGTTGGTAGTATTTCGGTACCCCTCCTTTTTCAGTTGGTATCAGAGAAGGTGAACACATTAAAGACGTAACTGTCTGTGTTTATCTAGGCTTGTGAGTAATGGGTCAAATCTCAAATGCTTGTAACGTACTAACAAATGCTGAAGATGATGATGCAGATTATCCACTGCCAGGTCTCATCACATCAGCAAGAGAACTCCTTAGCATTCCTCCCAGAGGTATTAAGTCTATTCAAGGCTTCATCGATCTTGAAAAACAGATTGATAATATCTCTTATGACCTAGAGACATATCTTAGGAAAGAAGAAGAGTCTCTGAATCGTTTTAACAAGGTCATAGAGGAAAATGCATGTGTTGAAATTGATATTGATCGACTTATTAGAGAGACTAAAGCGTCTTTTTATGAAAAACGTCAAGATCAGGTCATTATCAACACCCTTCTCAATGAGGAACCTATGAATGTAACAATTCATGATCAACTGTGTGTTCTACACATTGATGTGACTCAAGAGAAGGAATTATCTGTAAAATCCTGTCCCCACAAACAAGATGGTACACATTCTGTTAAACAGGAAATCAAATCCATACGCTTTGCCAAAAACTGTCATGTTGTGCAGAACTATTCACAGTTTCCAAGGGGAAAGCACAAGGGTTATAGATTCTTTCATAAACCCTTCTCAGAGAAAAAGATATTAATTTATCTAACATCTGAGATAAATACTTTCGATTTTGGAATAGAAAGAATTAATAATAAATTCCAAAATCCCTCAGTTTCAATTAGAAACTGGAAAGAAATTCTTTCTTGGGGACGTGAAAGTATTTTATGTCTAAATGTCAAGACTATCCCGTCTAAGCTTGATATAAAGACATTATTGGAATAATTTCTCACACATTAACACTAAATGTTGAGCCTTGATCCATTAGATCACGGTATGAAGAGAAAAATGTCCTAAAAATTGTCCTAGGAAGTAGTCAAAGACTATCACCGGCCCAAAAAAATGCTTGTAGTTTAACATTTCTAATGAGGCTTATTAAATTTTTTCTTTTGTTTTCAAATACTCTTGCATTTCTTTCTTTCCATATGCACCACCATATTGCAACCGGGATGTTGTTCCAAATTTGACTAAGTCTTTCATCTCCCCAATTAACCTTCCAGGACTTCACATTAGTTGTAACGTTTGAATCATAAGTCCACCGAGAGCGAATTCCTTCAACAAAGTAATCCCAAATCCTTCGAGTTCTCCAACAATCATAAAACAAGTGCGAGCTAGTTTCATCATTTTCTTCGCAAAAGCAACACAAGTTTGAAACATCCATTCCCCTTCTTAATAACTTATCCGCCGACATTATCTTATCATGAGAAAGAAGCCATAAAAAGAAGTTGATTTTGCAAGGATACTCCCGGCTCCATATAACATCGGTTGGGAAATTTGGTTCATCTTGATCTTCTTCAATTCTAATACCATCCTTAACCGTATATTTTCCATGTGCATTTCCAACCCAAATTCGGCTATCCACAACACCTTCTTGAATAGAGATGGAAGAAAGAAGATTTGATATAGTTAATACTTCACTTGAAATGGATCGAGAGTATCTTTGTCTAGACATAAACCGCCACCTTAAACCACATTCCCCAACTTCATACATTTTAGCCACTACAAACTCCTTGGTCCTTGAAGCTTCATATGCCAAAGGGAACGTATCACAAAGTCTTCCTTCACCAAGCCAAGAATCTTCCCAAAATCTAGTTTCCTTACCCGCACCAATCTTGAATCTAATACTTTTGTTGAAATCTTCAAGCTCTTTATATATATTGAACCACAAGCTACCACCTTTTGATCCCTTTGGTTGGAGAGTTTCCCAACCGGTAAACGTTTCACCAAATTTCTCAACTATGATCTTCCTCCACAAAGCATCTTTCTCAATACCAAAACGCCACCACCATTTTTTTAGCAAAGCCAAGTTCACTTGCTTAATTTTTCGAATACCAAGACCACCTTTTTTCTTTGGTTTTGTAACAATTTTCCAACAAACATTGTGAATTCTTTTCTTATTATGATCATCCCATAAAAAATTTCTCACAACTTTATCAATTTTCTTCGTTATGGAGCATGGAGCAAGAAAAATTGAGAGGTAATAAATTGGTAGGCTAGCCAAAACACTTTTGATAAGAGTTAATTTACCTCCTCTTGATAATGATTTCCCATTCCAAGATGCAACCCTTTTCGCACAAGTTTCAAGCGTCTTTTCCCATTTTTGAGAACCTCCCACCTTATCTCCCAAGGGAAGACCAAGATAGATGCTAGGAAAACTAGCAAACTTGTAACCTAACATGTTAGCAAAATCTTCAATTCCCTCTTCGAATGAGACCCCAAATAAGCTACTTTTTGAGAAATTTATCTTCAAACCCGAAGTAAGCTCGAAACAAAGAAGAAGGTATCGAAGGGCATCAACTTGTTCTCTCTTAGCATCAAGAAAAATGATAGTATCATCGGCAAATTGCAAGTGATTTATTTTTGTTCCCCCCTCCTTCACCGAGAAACCCGAGATTTGATCAAGTTCTTGTGCTTTGCTCAACATACAACTTAGGACTTCACCAACGATGGTAAAAAGAAAGGGAGAAAGTGGGTCTCCTTGACAGAGACCCTTGTCGCTGCCAAAGTACCCATGGCACGACCCATTAATAAGAACCGAGAACTTTGAGAAGGATAAACAATTTTTAATCCAAGCTCTCCAAACACCACCGAAACCCATTTTGAATAAGACT